>SMMW01000605.1:1555000-1575000 GCA_004794655.1 Marisa cornuarietis
CTCACAAGTACATAATGTGTGTATATATATACACTGTGTGGACCTCACAAGTACCTAATGTGTGATTACACTGTGTGGACCTCACAAGTACCTAATGTGTGTATATATACACTGTGTGGACCTCACAAGTACATAATGTGTGTATATATACACTGTGTGGACCTCACAAGTACATAATGTGTGTGTATATATACACTGTGTGGACCTCACAAGTACCTAATGTGTGTATATATACACTGTGTGGACCTCACAAGTACCTAATGTGTGATTACACTGTGTGGACCTCACAAGTACATAATGTGTGTATATATATACACTGTGTGGACCTCACAAGTACCTAAAGTGTGATTACACTGTGTGGACCTCACAAGTACCTAAAGTGTGATTACACTGTGTGGACCTCACAAGTACCTAATGTGTGTATATATACACTGTGTGGACCTCACAAGTACATAATGTGTGTATATATACACTGTGTGGACCTCACAAGTACATAATGTGTGTATATATACACTGTGTGGACCTAACAAGTACCTAATGTGTATATATACACTGTATATGTATGTACACTGTGTGGACCTCACAAGTACCTAATGTGTGTATATACACTGTGTGGACCTCACAAGTACCTAATGTGTGTATATACACTGTATATGTATGTACGCTGTGAGGACCTCACAAGTACCTAATGTGTATATATACACTGTATATGTATGTACACTGTGAGCACCTCACAAGTACCTAATGTGTGTATATACACTGTGTGGACCTCACAATTACCTAATGTGTGTATATATACACTGTATATGTATGTACACTGTGAGCACCTCACAAGTACATAATGTGTGTATATACACTGTGTGGACCTCACAAGTACCTAATGTGTGTATATACACTGTATATGTATGTACGCTGTGAGGACCTCACAAGTACCTAATGTGTATATATACACTGTATATGTATGTACACTGTGAGCACCTCACAAGTACCTAATGTGTGTATATACACTGTGTGGACCTCACAAGTACCTAATGTGTGTATATATACACTGTATATGTATGTACACTGTGAGCACCTCACAAGTACATAATGTGTGTATATACACTGTGTGGACCTCACAAGTACCTAATGTGTGGATATATACACTGTATATGTATGTACACTGAGGACCTCACAAGTACCTAATGTGTGTATATACACTGTGTGGACCTCACAAGTACCTAATGTGTGTATATACACTGTGTGGACCTCACAAGTACCTAATGTGTGTATATATACACTGTATATGTATGTACACTGTGAGGACCTCACAAGTACCTAATGTGTGTATATATACACTGTATATGTATGTACATTGTGTGGACCTCACAAGTACCTAATGTGTGTATAAACACTGTGTGGACCTCACAAGTACCTAATGTGTGTATATATACACTGTATATGTATGTACATTGTGTGGACCTCACAAGTACCTAATGTGTGATTACACTGTGTGGACCTCACAAGTACCTAATGTGTGTATATATACACTGTGTGGACCTCACAAGTACCTAATGTGTGTATATATACATTGTGTGGACCTCACAAGTACCTAATGTGTCATTACACTGTGTGGACCTCACAAGTACCTAATGTGTGTATATATACACTGTGTGGACCTCACAAATACCTAATGTGTGATTACACTGTGTGGACCTCTTAAGTACCTAATGTGTGTATATATACACTGTGTGGACCTCACAAATACCTAATGTGTGATTACACTGTGTGGACCTCACAAGTACCTAATGTGTGTATATACACTGTCTGGACCTCAAAAGTACCTTATGTGTGTATATATACACTGTATATGTATGTACACTGTGAGGACCTCACAAGTACCTAATGTGTTATTACACTGTGTGGACCTCACAAGTACCTAATGTGTATATACACTGTATATGTATGTATATTGTGTGGACCTCACAAGAAGGTAATGTGTGTATATACACTGTATATGTATGTATATTGTGTGGACCTCACAAGTACCTAATGTGTATATACACTGTATATGTATGTACACTGTGTGGACCTCACAAGTACCTAATGTATATATACACTGTGTGGACCTCACAAGTACCTTATGTGTATATACACTGTGTGGACCTAACTAGTAACTATACTGTGTATATAGTGTGGACCTCACAAGTACCTACTGTGTGTCTGTGTATATACACTATAAACACAGTAGGTACTTGTGAGGTCCTCACAAATACCTACTGTGTATATAAAGTGTGAGGACCTCACAAGTACCTAATGTGTATATACACTTTATATGTATGTATATTGTGTGGACCTCACAAGTACCTAATGTGTATATACACTGTATATGTATGTATATTGTGTGGGCCTCACAAGTACCTAATGTGTATATACACTGTATATGTATGTATATTGTGTGGACCTTACAAGTACCTAATGTGTATATACACTGTATATGTATGTATATTGTGTGGACCTCACAAGTACCTAATGTATATATACACTGTGTGGACCTCACAAGTACCTAATGTGTATATACACTGTATATGTATGTATATTGTGTGGACCTCACAAGTACCTAATGTATATATACACTGTGTGGACCTCACAAGTACCTAATGTGTATATACACTGTGTGGACCTCACAAGTACCTACTGTGTGTCTGTGTATATACACTATAAACACAGTAGGTACTTGTGAGGTCTTCACAAATACCTACTGTGTATATAAAGTGTGAGGACCTCACAAGTACCTAATGTGTATATAAAGTGTGAGGACCTCACAAGTACCTACTGTGTATATAAAGTGTGAGGACCTCACAAGTACCTAATGTGTATATAAAGTGTGAGGACCTCACAAGTACCTATTTGTTGTTGTTGTTGTTGTCTTTGAAAGGGAAAGTGCTTCCACCGAAAGGCGATTTCGCACTGTGGAGGGGGGGGGACTACTGTGTACCTAACATGTCTGGTACCTACTGTGTGTCTGTGTATATATATACACTGTGTGGACCTCACAAGTGCCGACCCAGTTTCATTGACTGTGGTATATAGAAGCTATAAATAGAATCGTTACAAACTCAATAGAAAGTGACGTCAGTTTCACAATTGTTTCAAGCAGACGACAGTCGTAATATTGCGTCAGCCCTGGAGCATGACGCATAAAGTCCTCATGGCGGTGGCTGTCAGAAGCCTGTCACCAGGCTGCCATGTCAGTGGCTGTGACAAGCCCTACCGCCCCGCACCACAAGAATACCTCCTTTACTCCCGGCCTGCACTTCATGCCTACTTTTTCCTTCCTTCCTTCTCACACCAAGTGCCCCATGCTTTTGTTTGCTTGAATCAGGTATGTAACGTGTTGTAATGGCGGGCAGGGTTCGATTCTGTTCTTGCTGTCCCGTGTCATGATGACTGAACAGGCGACACTGTCAGCCTCTCTACTGCACGCATGTTGAGGAAAGATGAGCGGGGGTGCAGACGATGGCCTGGCAATAAGTCGCTAACTGACCGCACGATGTTTGCGGCAGACATCTGGACTGCTTCTGGTTGTCTGGACAGAGCATGCTTCTTATGTTTGTACATATTCATTTATAGTTAATGCCTTAGTTTCCATTGCTTTTCAGTGGCGTAGGAAGATCCTCGGCTTTGGGGGGGGGGGCAAGCACCACGCTGACAATGAATAACGTTCACATTCTTGCCTTCCCAGCATCTTTTTTGGGGGGGCGGCTGCCCCCCTTGCCCCCCCCCCCTGTTCCTACGCCACTGCTTTTTAAAGTTAGCAAAACTTCTCTGAGATGATAACATCTTTTATTCCTTTAGTGCGGTCCTTTCCTCTGGCATCATCCTGTACATTTTTTGAAAGGTTTGATGGTGAGAATCGCTTGCCCTTTACGTCAGATAACCGCCACCAGAGATCTGTATAGTTGCTGCCCATTACACACACACACACACACACACGGCGCGCTCGTGCCCACACACACATGTATACATCGAACGGGTAAGGGAGTAATCCAATTCCGACTTCGGGTTCTTTCGCTGTCAAAAAGAAAAAAGAGACTAATCCTGTCTATAAAGAGCTCTGATGTCAGCAAGACTGATAACATAGCAGGGCTGTGGTAGAGAGACAACGGGGGTTTATTTCCGAGCATCTGAAGGCTGTTTCCTGGGGAAATCCGCGGTCCGGTTCATGGACAGCTCATTCCTGGTTCGGGAAGCCAGTGCTCTGACCACTTGGGTATCCACATCCCCATGGATAAAGATAACCAGACGGGCACACTAACTCCCGATTCATGAAAAGTAAACCATCCGATTGTTATATATATCATCAGACGCATCGGGGATTTCCGAATTTGTGACTGCATTGTGACTCAGACAAGCTGACGTGAGAAGACAGACGAGAAAGAAAAACTGACGAACAGCGAAATGTTCACAGAGCAAATTATTTTTTGGTCGCTCATTGTCTCGTTCATTTTAGCGTTGCTGAGTCATGGGCGGAATGGATGCGCGCAAGGAGGACGGTAGCTGCTGCACCCAATCATGTGATGTCCTGCGCGCTATCGAGGACGACTTCTGGCGCTGGCGTCTGTGCGATGCCCCGGAGTTCGCCAGCGCCGTGGGTGACCCCAGCCACAACGACATCCTCGAGTCGTTCACCTCTTCAGTCTTCCAGACTCGCAAGGTATTGCTTGAGGCTGAACAGTATTTTGTGTTACGAGCCGTGATACGCATTTTCTTGTTTGACTACAATGTGCATCGTGCCTGTTTATCTCCCTTACTCCCCGTCTTCTTATGTCAGCATCTCCAGTGCTACAGCATGCTACAGTGATGACAGCATCTCCAGTCCTTCCTTTATCTAATAACACCTTGAAAAAATAATGTTCATGCATGACTACGCCACATCATTACAATACCTTTTGACTACGCAGTGTCTGTCCATGACTAAACACTGTCCGTGCAGTGTCTATGATTACGTTTTCCTAACAGTGTGGGTGATTTGCCGTTAATTATACAGTATAACACGTTTGAGTCCGGACCTTTGATTCTGATACCCAGGTACCCACGAATTTGAAGTATTATCAAAACAATCATCACAAACAAACTTAATATGAGAGGAAGATAAATTAAAATTATAATGAAAGTCCAAAGGTAAGAGAAAGAAACCATTTCTACCTTATTCCATCGTAAAATTGCGCTTTCTTGTAAACCCAAAGGAAATTAAGTATAGCAAATCTTATTTCCAAAAAGAAAATTTTGAGACAGGCTAACCTACAATCAATCACCACTGCGACGGTTAGTCCGATATTCACGGGAGTTCAATAATCACACACTATGTAAATATCAATAATTTGAATGTGCGCTCATGTACAATATATATATCCTTAGTCAAGGACTGTACATCTACTGTATAAGTTAGTGTCAGAGTCTATGGCCATGCAATATCTCTACTGGATCTGGCGAATCTGCATCGTTACTTTGGTGGAGAGAGCATGTCGAGTGTAGAAAAAGATAGAATATACAAAAGTATTTGACGAGTGTTTGCATGCCACATTGAATATATCTTCGAACTGTGTCTCTTATGCATACCTGTACTATGTGGTAATGGCAGGTCAGAGTTCAAGACTACCTGGACCAGCTGAAGGATGTGGACAAGAATCAGCTGACCCAGACTCAGATTCTTGACTTGGATATCTTTACAAATCACCTGCAAACATACAAAGATGGCGCAGTCTTCGACATGTAAAAAAAACTACTGTGTGAATATTTTGTGGGGAAATGGTTTTATCAAATTAAAATATAAAGATAGTGGAATAGTATGAGAAGCTAAAATATTTTCTGAGTTCAAAATGCCCCTAAAGCTCAGGGGCACAACACGTTTCTAAACTTTAAAACTGTTCTAAAGAAGCAAAATCTCTTCTTAGCCATTTTGATGCATCGCAGAAAAACATACAAAACATTGTACTGACAGAACGGAAAGTCAGACTTAAACAACTTTATCTTACTTAAAGCATTTTTAGTTTTAAAAATTCTAAAATTGTGGTGTGCACTTTAAACTAATTATCTAAATAGGCCTGAAAGTGTTTAAAATTAGAAATGTGTTGTGCAACTGGCCCCTGCCGTTGTCTAAATATTAGTTCATTCACCAAACAATTTACAGCTCATCTCTTGATTAAACCTAACCACTGATATTGAATTACATCATATAATGTTTTAATTTACAAATATGAACTTGTGGAGCAACAATTATGCATTGAATTAAGATTACCTGGGGTACCACAAAGAAGAAACCTAGACTTTGATTCTTTATCAGGATTGCTACATGGTCACATTGAGCAAAATATTATACATGTAAAAGTTCATTGTGTACGTCCTCTCGTCACTGTGGACACTTGCAGGTATCAAAGCATCAACCCTGTCAACTTCCTTGAGTCGGTTAACGCCGATCCGGGACGTTTACAAGTCATCATGTCCTTCTCATGCCTCGGTGACTTTGTTAATTACCTGGAGAGGCTAAGGCTGTTACCCAGACAGGTAAATGATGCCTGTCTGAAATATTTTTAAAAAGTTCAAGATCGTTCAAGTACTATAGGAAAATAAAATAAAATGTGAACAACAACATAAACTTGTGTATATATATATATATATATCGAGAGAGAGAGAGAAAAAAAAATCACATAGCCCATTCTCGTTTAAAGACGCACGTTGAAAGAAAAGCTGGACTTCCTAAATTATAATCTGGATTTCATTTACAGATAATAGTAAATATATTCTGTTTTCAGATTGACGAAAAGATTGCTTTAATGAGGCAAGCTATGGCCCTAGGGAATACTTTAAACAAAGTTTCCGTGGTGAGTCCCAATGTTTCTCAGTATAGTTCTACGTTAACTGTTGTATTGAAACTCGAGTTTTGTGCCCCCCCCCCCCATGATCACATTATTCAGATTCTCAGCACAGGCAAATTATGGCTGCCTCAAAAAGAAATAGAAGTTAATTAACTGCTGTGTTCTATATGCATGGGTGTTTTTGGCAATGCGGCACAAGCGAATTATTATTGAGTATTATGTCTGAATTCTATTTGTTAGAGTTAACTTCACGTGCTGAAACAACAGACAAGTATTGCCACACCGACCCACCCCCAGTGCATTCCGTATTTTTCTTGCCCCTCAAGTTCATACATGCCCTTGTATTACTTGCCCTTTAAAACAAAGGTGGTTTGTGCTCCCCCTTCTGTCATTCTTGTCGGCGGTGACAAATTGCTGCAAATATCCGCGAAGGGATGGTGGGAGGTGTGTCGTGGTTTGACTCCCCTTTGTGCACGTCCCCTCAACCCTCATTCTTCAGTTCCTTCTTCCCAGACAGACCCAGCAGCTAGAGGGATGCGAGGCCTTGGGAAAATAGAATTGCCGGGCCTTTAGAAACCGGCACAACATACTTCTCAGGGCAGCAATAAACAGTGCTGGATGTCTTCCAAATAATGAATAATGAACATTGGTTTCGAGGGAGGCACGACCCTGCCCTTGAAAGCCATTTCGCCAGTGTATATACAAAGGATTAGGAGGCCAGGTTTGACAGCTCTCTGATAAGAGGGCAAAAGGGTAGCAAAACTGGCGCACACAGTAACACGCAAACGAATTTAGTCCACTGAAAAGGAACACGACATGAATGTTTAGAATTTCAAGCAAATTACGGTCTGTCTGTCTGTCTGTCTCATCCCGACGGTGCACTTGTTAGCGCGGGGTCCCCATCAGGCGCAGGGACTAGGGCTCGTCCTCCCCTAGCGCCGGCTCTGTCCCAAAACCTCATTCTCCTAATGTTTCACTCTGCATAAGACAAGACAACCCAATAAATTGAATAAATCTAAGGATACATGAATGAAAAGGACTTAAATGGCGTTTATACGCAAAAACCAATTATACTTTAAAAAAAAAATAGGCGAGCTTGGTGGCTCGTTGTGAGGGTGTGCAGGGTGACACGTACAGTCGAGGGTTGCTTGTCCTCTAGGTGGGTGTCCCGGCGCAGATCTGCAGTCTGGTGTCTGTCAACACGCGGCAGTCGCCCTTCTTTGTCCCGGCCTTCACCACCAAGCTTCAGATCCTGGCATTGTCCGAGTCCCGCAGGCAAGAATGACATCTTCAAGCCTTGAGGTTTTCTTAGCACTGTGCTTTAATAAAGATGCTCTTTACCTCCAGGGTAAGACGACAAACGGCACTGGACTCTACCTTCTCCCTGTGGTACTAGTACAGTAAACAGCGTCCTGTCCTTCACAGCTTGCATAGACCAGGAACTTCAAACTTCCCCAAGTGGAGCTGAATGTGTTGTATTAAAACTACCTTGTATCTGTCTCTTTTCACACACACACAAAGTATATTTATATACGAATTACGGGAGTTTTTGGTCGGAGCTTTTACGGAAAATATAGGTACAACATTATCTACGAGTATAAACCGTTAGTCTAAGGTGTCACCTACTAATTTAAATAGAGCATGTAATTTTGTCAAAATATGTCTCAGCCCGTTTTTTCGCCACACCTGCGTCCTGTCAGAGGTTGTGGCACAATGAATATATATCTCCATGTCTCCCAGAGTATCATAACATGGATCATAAACCCTCTTTATGTCACCATCCTCGCTTCTATCAGTTGTGTTTGATGAATGATGGCGAGATAGCTGAATGAGGCAAGTAGCGCTAACAAAAAAGACTCGAGAACCATGCAGCGTCTTGACTGACTGGACCGTCCATTACCTGCAGTTTAGATGCTTCAGGTTTTAAATGTTCTGTGTTTAAGATCTGTGCTGAAACACTGAATGATGCCCACGTGACCCTGTGGCTTATTTTCCTGGGACCTTCAGGGAGGAGCTATGCAGGGATGCGGAGATTGCCGTGGACAGCATCAACAAAGCCTTGGTCCACCTCATGACCTTCCTGCAGCAAGAATACTTTCCGGCCACCCGGCCTACCTGGGGGGTGCATGGCTGGCGGGACGGCAAGGTGCTATACGAGCAGTGCCTCCGGTATCACACCAGCACCGACATGACCCCGCGCCAGGTTCACGACCTTGGCCTCCAGGAAATGACGCGTATTGAGGCCAACATGAAAGCGGTGAATGATTATGTAATTAAGAGTACTGACAGAAGAAGAATAACAGGTAACTTTTTCGAACGTGGATCTAGATGTAAGCTGCTTAATTAAAAAGCAATTACCTAAATAATTTTTCCCGTGTTAAATGTTCTTAAATAAGGAGGTTTGTGGCACTCGGCTTTGAAGACATGTTTCACGTGCTTTGTTGTTTGGACGTGAACACGGTTTTAGCTTCTTGTTGTATACATTTGCAGGTTTTGCAGAGACTTGGCTTTAAGGGCACCATCAGGCAATTTTATGACAGTATTCGAGGACATCCAAGTTATCGAATGAGAACCTCGGTGAGAGTTTAAATGATGCGAAATTTTAATAACTTTTGAATATAAATCATTACACACAGCGTCTTGAATGTCTGTTACATCCTGGTGAGAGTCCGTCGCCTTCACAAGCAAACTTTTGTTTCTTATTTTTTCTTTCTTCAGCATTGCATTGTACAATTAGTTTCTGCTCTTTTTCTACACGATTATAATACAACAATGACTAGTTACTGCTTAGACTGACAAAATTACATAGTAGTTGTCAATGTTAACTGATTTTTATTTTCATTGACATCAGTTGGATTAGACCCGAATCGTCTTCATTCAGCTTTCATTGTTGTTACACTAACTCTGTGCAGGAAGACCTATTAGCCACGTACACAGACTACATCTTTAATGTCATCTACCCTAAACTTCCTATGCTTTTTAAGGATATACCGAAGTTACCCCTCAGGTAAAGTGAATCATTTCTTGCGTGGCTTCCAGAAAGTAAGGTCAGCTCTTGTGTATAATCAATAATAATAATAATAATAATAATCATGAGGATTTGTATAGCGCCTTTTATATTGGCTCAGAGCAAATCATAAATCATACATAGACTAAACCGTCAACAACCATGCACCTATATTCGCATATAACACACACACACACACACACACACACACACACACACACACACACACACACACACACACACTCACTTGTACAACATACACTCACTCATACACAAAGTAAACTACAGACACACGTTATGCACGCTCATGGTCAGGACAGGGTCACAGTAATTGTCTCGCCGAAAGTCAATCTTCTCTTTATTTTGCAAATTTCTGTAGAAAGAAGAAGAGAAATAACTTTAAAAAGAGAATATAGTTGTTCATTTGCTCTTACCACTATGGAAGCAGCATTTTTTTATCCCCGTCTGTTATAAGGACGATCGTTTATCTTCAGTGATGGCAAGTGAATTATCGGAACCCAAAAAGGAAAATATTTTTTCTGTGAACGAATAATAAAGAAAGATTTAAAGACATTTTATTTATTATGATGAACGGTTCAAAAGTATTGGTTTCTTTGGCTTTCAAATAAAATAATAATATCCGTGTGCTTTTTGGGAGGACGGGTGACCAGTCAGGTGTGAAATGTATTTTCAGGGTTGTCGCCATGCCCTACGATGGCCCACTGGGGGAATACTTGGGCGGAACGACAGACGGCAAGATACCGGGTACATTCTATGCCAACGTCATGCACCCAGAAAAATGGTAGGTATGCTGGAAATGCAGTGTTTGTGGATGAGAGCTCTAGCTGTCACCAAAGCAGGGTTTGAATAGCGGGCAATTCATCTGTAGCGTAGTCACGTCCGAAGAGGGACTACATGGGGAATGTAGCATCTCGAGCGAGGCATAAACCTAAGTACACGTACATGTAAATAAACAACAAACAAGCTGCACGTGACTTGAAGGGGACTTTGCTCTCGGCCTTCTGTCTCACAGCTGACTGCATCCCTTGTACAATGTTCCCTGTTTTCTCACGACACGGGGCTGGGTGGATTCGGTGCTGACAGGTGGTGGACATGAAGCTACTAGACAGTTCTACTGTAACTGAGGAGAGGGACAAGACAGAACAGCTGAAGCTGAAGAGAAGCTGAACTTTAATGTCATTTGCAGCAACGAATACGAATAATTTATTTTGTTAGGCCTTTGGGCCATTAAAAAAGATTACATACAAAACACTACATTAGAATAGATAATACACAATAGATGAAGAATATCTTTCAACATATAATAGCTTTTCTTGTCTTTGTCGCTTGATATATATAATTATTAAGGTTACATACTATTATCTCATTTGTTGTTGACATCAGCATCATTAGTTTGAAGTTAGTAGGTCTATAGTAATTATATTTTGGAATGAAACTTTTGCAGCAACATGATATAGAGTATATCTGTAAAATAATGATGATGGTGGTGGTGTGGGGGGGGGGTGAGGGTGACGTTAATGACATTTTCATCAGATGTATAAGCAAGTGTTGTAAAGGGTATCCAGGATCAGAATGTAGTTCTATTTTTCGACATGGTACTAAGATTAGATTAGTCCTCTTTTCTATCTTTATACAAGGAGGTAGCATTATTGCTGTTTCATTTTGGTGACAGGTACGCCATCCCCAAATAAATAAATATAAAAAGTACCTACATATTTTAAAGACAGTCTTAGAATCTAACCTCTTTCCATTGTACTAATAGAAGTACAAGCTGACTTACAGTCAGCAAGGTACGGCCGCCACAGAATCTCAGGTGCAAGAAATGCCAAACGTAGGAATTTTCCATGTTGGTGGTGGGGAGACTTCTTGTCTCTCTCTCTCTCTCAGCTCAGACGACTACCGTAGTTCACCTGGTACGTCATTCGCTTGCTGTGGTTGCTGTTACAAGTGTCAGCTACATCCGAGGTTGACAACAACCTGTTTACGTAAAGTGGCGGCCGAAGACAGCATCCAGCAACACTGTTGACATCAACGTTGAGGAAGGCTGACGAGCACTAGACGAGAGGTGTCACGTTTACCCAGTTCAGACCCCTTGACGCGCACGTGCGTGACCCTGGGAAGCGCGATAGACCTTTGGAAAGGTCAAAGGTGGACTAGAATGCAACATTTTATTGGACTAAGCTCAGTACCAGACACTTTCTCCCAACATTTTAGTGAATAACCCCCCGTATCTCCCCTATCCAGAAACACGTGCAGACACATGCACAAAAAAGAGGTCGTGACGTCAGGAGAGTACATGGATACGAGTTTGTTGTCAAAGTCATGGAGAGAACTGGGACAGTCGATTAACTGGGCACCACCTCCACACTGGTGACTTCGCAGGCAGTGGCGTGGGAACCAGGCGTAGGGGGACTAAGGGTCAGCCGACCCATCAAAGAAGATTCTGAGGGGCAATAATATCTATCCCCCACCTTTCCAAGCCCAAGGCTTGAGATGTGATTCTTCACAAAGTACAAAAGGTAGAGGAATCGAGAGAGAGATATATATAACAAACTTTTACTTACAAGGGTAAAAGAATAAGCAACGGTTATACTTTTGACAACTAGCCCTCGATCTAAAGAAAGTAAAAAGAAACAGTACTTTAAACAAAACAAGGGCATCAATCAAAGAAGGCAAGGGGTTTTTCGGCACACTGACGTGCAAACATTGAATGTGATTAATATGATAAAGTTTATCTTATTCTGAATATTATATAATTTCTAGTGATTGTGATAACCGGGTGAGTTATTTTTTTAATGTTTTGTTTCTGTTTAAAGTGTTGCTATGTCGTCTAACACTGAAAGCAGCATATGTTGTGATGCTACCACCGTGTACGTGCGTGCGTGCGTGCGTGCGTGTGTGTGTGTGTGTGTGTGTGTGTGCATGACTGCACTCACGCACCTCCATATTTTGTTTCGTAATGTGCGAGTGTGAATGTCTCACTGTCCATGATGACTGTCCTCCCTCTTCCCACCGCAAGCCACACATCTTCCTGCGCGACTGACTAACCTTGTCATGTAGGGTGGCGTTTGTAGGCTTGTTTCTCGAGAAGAGAGGGTTGTTCACTCAGGTTTCAGTAAACAAAGTTCACATCTTTGACGTCAAACCCCTAGTTATGAGGGTGGTCCGGTGGTGCAACAGTTAGCGTCTGTCACTGGTACAGTGAGGGTTGGCTGTCCTGGGTTCACATCTTGTCTCAGGCACGTTATTCTGGCTGCCTTGCCGTCATATAACCTTCGTTGCTGGCTCGGCATAAAACACCAATACCCCCCTCCCACGCAGCTCTGGAAAGAAAAATGTTTTGAAATCTTTGCGACCTTTAGAGAGATCTCGAGCATAATTCAGCCCCAGCTTTTTTGTGGTCAGTCTGTCCATCGGTATGATAACCAGCTTTTCCGCAACCGCCAGCGCACCCGAATTTAAACAGGTGAAACATCTTTTCTTTAACCAAAATAATCAGTTGAAGTGAGGTAGCATATACATTCATCCCTACACCAATCCTGTGTTTCAGTATTCTCGCATGTATACACTTGTCTAATTTTAATTCATCCACGCTAAGCTATAGTTTGTTTTTTGGTTGTCATGCTTCAACAACTGCCATGTTTTATTCTCCTCTCAGCCCCACTATCAACATTATGGCCTTGGTTCTTCATGAAACTTTTCCAGGCCACCATTTACAGGTAGAAAAAAATGACTTTTTAAAAATTACTTTTCATGCACGCACACCGTCAACCCCACGTTCATTCTTGTCAACGCCTGCTTCATGTGCACGTGCATTGGAACTCACGCACACTCATGTTAGCGTAATATTTTGTTGTTATTGTTTATTACTTATTAACCCCCTACTGCACATGCGCGCACACACACACACACACACACACACACACATTATACCGTAAATTTTCCCAGAGTTCTTGTTACAGAGTATCTACTCGCTGTCAGCAAATTTGCCTCATTACCGAGCTTTCATTGAGGACAGCAACTACCACAGGATGCCAGCAACATTCCCCATCAACACAGCTTACATTGAGGTCAGTCGCAGCTCCTCTAACCTCTTAGGTCTATGGCTGAGTTTTATGGACAAATGATATCATGCGTGGGTGATAGACTGGGTAATTATACAGATGGACTTTTCTTTTTTTCTTTTTCTCTATTTTTTTGCTTTTCTTGGTCTCTTTTCTTACCTTTTCTTGCTTTTTTGAACGAGATATTTGTGAGCGTCACCTTGAGGCAAAGTGTGTTAATTATTGCATCTTACTTACTTCCCCAGGTCCCTACAGGCACTGAGTCCAATAGTTCAATGACACTATGACCTTTCGTTTTCCTCAACCTGTCAGGAGAGTTGTTAGGTGACACTATCTCTTCCTCCTCACCTCCCCCCCCCACTACTGATGGGACCTGGCCTAGATTACAACGAGGGCAGATAAACAAATTGCTGGAGAAAGAGCTGAGTTAAGTGAGAATACAGACAGGAACTGCACGACTGATATTTACAGCCTCCTCACGACATCTTGTACCTGCTTGTATCAGACACAGACTTCTGTCTAAGTGTAGTGTGACTGCAGTTCATCTTATATACCCCCTTCTCCCCTAAATTGTCGTTCATTTGAAGGCCTTTTCAGCCTTAGTCAGCAGTTCAACAGCGGACTGTATGCTCCTTGCCTACAATTAATGATGTAATCAAGACAGATAAAAATGTCAGTGCATCCGCTTTTCAAAGAAAACACGCGCAGACGCACACATACACGCGCGTATGCATAGAAAAAGAGAGAGAAGAAAGATGCGGTCAAGACCTTTGCTGACGGACAGTTGCGTTCATCTTCAGCAAGGAGAGGGACTGCACAGCACCACCTCAAGTCTCACGTTGTACTCACAGAAACAAACTCTGTAACAAGCACGACACACACACACACACACACACACACACACACACGCACGCACACACACACACGCACACATACACACGCACACACACACTGTAACAAGCACCACACACACACACGCACACACACACACTGTAACAAGCACCACACACACACACACACACACACACACACACACACACACGCACACACACACACTGTAACAAGCACCACACACACACACGCACACACACACACGCACACACTGTAACAAGCACCACAGAGAGAGAGAGAGAGTGCAGAGACAAGTTTACTCCAGCATTATGTCATTGTAACTGATATGAGCATGACTGTTACCATGTAATGCAGTAAGTGGACATCACTCACCTGTAACCTAACTGTATTAACTTTACAGCCCTCGCAAACATTCACTGACGCTTTGCTGTGATTTTCTTTAGGGTTGGGCGCTGTACAGCGAATACCTTGGAGAGGAAATGGGGGTGTATACTGATGATTATATGCTGTAAGTCTGCTCATTTGTTTGCTTGTTTTTTCGTGGGGTGGGGGTGGGGGGAAGAGTAGAATTCACCATTTGCGTACTGTGTACAGGACAGACTTGTCTTGAATTACAACTTTCCATAATAATAAGTTCAAACCAAACTCCTTTATTCTTCTAGCGGTTATTTGAGCATTTATGGGTTTTCATTTTTGTTTAGGTCAGATCAATATTGCACTACAAGCCAGTATCTGTATTCCAGAAAATATCGTCTGCTTCGATGGCTATGGTTGATATGTATTCTGGAAGAAAATGTTAACAGAAACAGCAAGAAATAACTTTTAATCAAATCTAATGTATAAAACTTAATATAACGAAATTTCTGCAAAATCTCTCCTGTAGTTTTGTTTAGGCTTGGTCATAAGTACTGTTTGATGTAAAGATACTTTAGGATGCGGCCATCAGTCACGAAACATCGTTTGCGGAATGTTGTCCTAACCTCTCGACTTCCTCTTCTTCCCTCCCCCCTTCTCGATTGTCCCGAATAACCCAAACCAAAATGGGTTTGCAGTGAGTCTTCATTGTCAAACCATTCTGTACTTACTGTTGATGCTGAGCATACCATGTTGCAGAATGGGTCGGTACTCAGAAGAGCTGTTCCGCGCCTGCAGGCTGGTGGTGGACACTGGGCTCCATTACTTCGAGTAAAGCTTGAATCCTGTGCATTCACCTACTGAGCCTTGTCCATTATGTTATATTCCTCCTGCTCGCACGTTAAACCCTTTAAAACTTGTCAGTGCAATCAAAGTCTAGTGTGTGGAATTGACAACAAACATAAAAAAGAGAAAACCTGCGAGACTCGACCCTTTGTAAGTTAGCCATTGGTGTACAAACAGATACACACAGATATGTACACATCTATCTGTCGATATACCTGACGGTATTGTTCACAAAAGCATGTTGACACAAAACACGAAAAGAATACTTTTTACCTACAAAAAGATGGCTTTTTGTCGTGATTGAAAGGTGGGAGCGGGAGCGAGCCATCCAGTTCATGATGGACAACGTTGGCGAGTCACGTGACACGGCCGCAGCAGAAGTGGACAGGTACCTGACATGGCCGGGCCAGGCCACAGCTTACAAGATTGGCGAGATCAAGCTGAAGGAACTGAGACAAAAGGCCACGGATGCTTTAGGTAAAGAACTGGCAAACACTTCTAGGTCTGAGAAATAACATTTCCATTTCTTGTCGACGTGACCGATTTGCCAGAATTACAACTAAACCTCTTATGTGTTTCTTTCCGTCTCTCTCTTCCTTCCTTCTTTCCTTCCCTTCTTTCTTTGTTTTTTTTTTCTTTCTCAATCACACACACACACACACACACACACACACACACACACACACACACACACACACACGCACACACAGAGAGAGAAAGAACCATGTTCGTACTTCCATGCGTCCTTACAAATACACAAAAACACCGAATTCATTCATTTTTAACCTAAAATATGAAAGAAAAGACAGTAAGATGATGTGGAATCAAAGAAATAAAAATTAAGAAAATATGGCTAAGAAAAAAGGCATTAGGTAAGAAAGAATGCAACAATTTAAATAAAAATAGAAGTAGGCCAGAAAGAAGAAAAGGAAGAAAGCAAGTTTTGGACGCGCAAGTGCAGGTCTGTGATAAAGTGAAATTATTATTCGCTTTGAACGTTTGCCTTTATCTTGTTTTGCTGAGGACCAGCGCCTAAAATCTCTCGTTTTTTTACCTCTCAAGGTGACCGTTTCGACATTCGTGACTTTCATTCAGTCATTCTGCGAAATGGTGGAATGTCTCTAAGTCTTCTTGAGCGTCTTGTTGACACCTGGATCGCCTCCCACCTGTATGACGTGCCTTCTTCGGGGGAAGGTCACTGCAGCACCGTTAGTCAGTGATTAATGTGGCCACACAACCCCCCCTCCCACTACGACTCATTCCTTATCCATACGAGGAACTGATATCATTACCACCCGTGCCTTTCTAGACAAAGATGTGTATGCGTCGTCATGTGTTCTCAGAACAGAATCATTTTCCACACATTCGAAAGCTCTCCTTGTGCTGTTGCTACCTTGTTTTAGACAGGTGTGTCGTTGTAGGTACTACGCACCCAAACACTTTTCTAATAATTTATTCACTTATAATGATTCTTGTTTTAATTGCTTTTATTTTATTTTTGTTTGTCATTTCTGATCTTGTATTTGGCCCACTATCCACGAAAAATACTTAAATCGTTCGCTAAAATATATTTTAAAGGTATACTGTTTCTAATAACTGTTATATTATGTAGACCCCACTAGAGTAACTCTACTTTCTGTAAAGAGGATGTGTCACCAAATACAGTGAAGGTTGGCTGTCCTGGGTTCAGCTCTCGTCTCGGGCACACCGTTCTTTCTCTGTATGTGGCAGTTGTTTACAGGGCTGATTGCTTCGCCGTTCTATAGCCTTAGTTGCTCCACCTCCTCCTCTTGAGAGTGTGCCAATTATCTGACCTTTATGTCATAATTCTACAAGTCTTGTAAGTGCCAGTCTGGTGAGGCTTCAAAAGAACCATCTGCTGAGCTCTAGTCTCAAGTGACTTGTTTACGTGTCAAGTACACAAGAGCACCTTGCCTTGCCTTGCCTTGCCTAACCCACGGTGATCATCTGATATCCATTGGTTAAGTGTTGCCGTCTTCCAAAAGTCATCTTTGTCAGTCTGAAGCCCTAAGTTACCAGACAAGCCTCAAGTTGAGTGGGGAGACAGAGACTGGTCTTTCTGAGTGAGGACAACTCCGATTTCCGATTCAACGCTGTTTCCCTGGTCCAACCTAATCTAAAAGAGGCTTGTCTAGATTATCACATATTGTAACAATATGAATCACTTATGTCCCACACAAGCACTTCCCGTGTTTTGGACAACACCGTTTTTTTTAAAGAAATTGTTCTCTGGAATGCGCCTTTGATGTCATCAGTATTAAGAGAAATCTCGTAAACAGTATTTGATATAACAGTCACTCTTCCTATTTTCAGCTCTTATTATTTTCAGTGCAACATCTGTGATACTGTTTAAATTAATATTAAAAAAATTAAAAGATATCGCAACAAAGGTTCCTCATGATGAGTTCGTCTGATAATTTGTACGTGTATGTTTTTTGTCTTTCATCTTTTCCGATTGTTTGTTATAATAGCGGTACTGAGCTTTATATATAACATCATGTTATTTCCCGTGTATAATTGCATATTGGAGGATGTTTATAAAACTGTTGCATGAGGGGATCCTTTTAAAGAGTCTGGGATTGTTCTGCTTTAGTTTGGGGAGATAAGGTCTTGGGAATGGATGTATGGAGTAGTTTGTGCCACTCACCTGGTCGAGCAATGAAGACGATGGTCTTTGGCAGAAAGCTGACTCATGTCGGTGAGTGTGAAATGCTGCAGTTGGAGCTAACAGAGAGGATTGAAAACTGATGCTTTCTTTTATCACAAGTAGGATTAAATACGAAGCTTTGCCAGACCACATGTGGGTTGACTGCCAGAATGGATGAAAAGGGGTTCTGGCTAGACGATAACCTAAGACAAGATATAACGTAGCCTCACTTTAAAGACTGAAGCCCAAACCCATTTACTTTCTCAGATCCCTTTTCTAGGTTATCTTTATTGTCTCGGTGTGAATAAGTAGTTTTCTAGCCCTTTTCTCTTCTTTCTTATTTTTATTCTGAAACTGGGGAACTTCAGACTTTCTGAAGGGCAAGGGGCTAGGCTTTGTCAGGTCCAGGTAAGGTTAAGTGACGTGAGCTCCAGTCGTGGTGTTCGTGAGGCAATCACTTGATACAAGTCACCTGTCATTGCCTGACTTCCAACATGGCGTGGAGATGCTGCAAGGCTAACGTGGAGAGATCGTGAGGGTCTTGAGATGTGGCCTGTTGACAAAGCAATCGTCTTCAGGGCTCAGACCATTTCACGTCATACACTTCCACCGCGCCGCGCAGAAATTGGGCGAGGGTCTTAAGAAGAAGAAAAATACAGCAATTGCAGTTGCGAAGTGCGATGGTATAAATCGATACTAAGCTGATAGCAGTTATCGTGGTCATCGATTTTCGCCCAAGTACGAAGCGTGGAAAACGCGTTATCTTGCTGTTTGACAGTTTCTCTGACAAAACAAGGCGCCATTTTGACATCACGTGATACTGATTTAAGTAGCTATTCTATAACGAAATCTCCTTACTTCTATTATTTACTGTCACTTATTACTGCAGAAGGGAGTTTGGAACAATAACCGTCCATTAACAAGGTCTTTGAATATTTGAGAAGTCTGGACTACCAGTGTAGTCTCTGGTGACGTCACAAGTACATCAGCTACAGCACTGCATACCGTGCCCTGCACCACCATCGTCAGTCTTAAGCATTTTCTGGGGCTTTGCTCATCCTCGCATAGCCAGAGGAGAAAATGTACTGAATACTGTACGATTAAAACTGTTAACCTCCGGGAAAATTGTACCGAGTACTGAACGATACACAAAAAAACCCGCTTATCAGGCTAGGAATCCTGTTATATCATGTTCAGAAGAAATGTCAGGCTACGTTTGGCTTGGGTCGTGGATTATTGTCAGCCTTCTATATATCCTGATTATCTATAACCCTCGGTTTACGTCCGCCCCTCGATTCCTCACGCCATCGTGTGTTATCATCACTATCATA
>SMMW01000606.1:0-250000 GCA_004794655.1 Marisa cornuarietis
GAGAAAACAAGAACAGACAGAAGACAGGAAAGACAAACTGTTGGGTAACAGGTGAAGGGTTTGTTGGAAAAGGGTATGTGTGAAAGGACCGGTAAGACAGACAAGAATAGTAGAAAAGAAAAAGTGTCGGCCAGGTCAGTCACCCCTGGCATGAGAAACTGTGCCCGCGGAAGCAGGTAAGTTGTGAAGCAAGTGTAACGATAAAGCAAAACAAATGTTGTACTATACTTCTAGCGACCATACACTCACGTGACTGCTGTTTTAACAACCAAGGGACGCACAGCCAAAGACGTACATGTGGAGGCAATTTTGCCAGTGGATAAGCTCCAACTAATGGCACCAAAATTTGCTTTTATGTAAACACATAATGCAAGCACATTGAAAAAAGAAAATATTCATAGCGGGTTGTATTTGTGCGTGTCTTTGTGTGTGAGTGCCTCCGTGTGCGTGCGTGCATGCGTGCGTGCGTGCGTGTGTGTGTGTGTGTGTGTGTGTGTGTGTGTGTGCGCGCGCGCGTGCACCTGAATCGTCCTTTTCTTTTCTATGCGCGCTCTCCCTTTTTCGTTATGTCTGTCGAGCGCAAAATAAAAATCGCGTTATATTTTAGATCCAGATTTGCATAACGTTTTATTTCCGGAATGCAGAGACTGCACACAGCTAGCACACCGGCTGTCAACCCTTCACTGACGTCGTTTACCTTTTGCCAAACTTCAAAAGACAGGTTGCACCTACCTTGCATCATTTAGGGTTGTCTGGTAAAGCCATTATTTGAGGTTTATGACCATGATGAGAAAGAGCCAGTTTGTAGCTAGATGAAACGCCTGATTAGCATTTACACACATAATTTTGGCGATTTACGGTCCTCTTGGGCACTATATAAGGGACACAACTCTCGACTTCAAACATCTGATCACCGTCGTCTGAAGGCAGCAGCTCACCGGAACAACAACAGGAACGATGGTGAGTATATGTCAGGACTGGATTTTTTTCCCCCAAACACGAAACAAAGACTCTCCAGCAGTTTGCTTGTCTTCTCCGCTGATGCAACATACAGATAACACTTTATTTGCTTCTTTTTAAGTCAAACACTGTGACTGTGACACTAATGTCAACCTAAGCGATGACTTGGTCGTTTCTAATGTATTTGAGACTGAGGAATAAATGCAGACTTTCAGCGTGCGAATAATCCGACATGTCATTCTCTCTCTATCTCTCTTTGGTGTTGATTGCTGGCACTGTGACTCATGTACTAATATGACGTAGTACACTGTTTGCGGGGCTCATTGATCGCTGGTGCAAATCGTGTACTTTGTTACCGGATAATTAACGGACAGGTTTTGGTGATATACAGGTGAGTTTTATATCGGCTGTCTCTATCGATATCAGCCAAAAACGCAAACATTCAGGTTGATCTTTAAGGATTATACATGAGTGAGGCACAGAAACTGTACTTCTCGAAACAAGCGCTTTACAGGAACAAGATATAAAAAAGAATCCCAAACAGAAAATGGACAAATCACCTCTTCCCTAAAAAAAGCGTGATCTTCAGTTCCGGCAAAAGGGAAGTTGAGCATTTTAAAAGTTATTAAGCTTTTTAAAATCCTATTGTAACCATACAAGGGGCAGACGGAAAATTTCTCGCTGAAACCATATTTCGTTACAACTGAGACTTTGATGTTGGAACATGGTTAAATTTCATCATGTGACAGTAAAGCGTGAAGAACATTCGTTTGTAAATTTCATTGCAAGATATAGGTCTTCAAAAAAAAAAAAACAACTCATCTCTACATGAAAAAATTCACAGTAAACGTCAGTGCAATTAGACTCCATCAAACACGTGTGTGGCCGCCAGTGCTGCCACACATTCCGTATATCTTTCCGTGGGCTCGATAACCAACAGTCACGATGGAGAAGTAATAAAGCAATTAAAAGGAAAGTAATTCCTTAATATGCGTGTAGACACGGTTGTCCAAAAGCGATAAGAATTCACCCTCAAGTAGTCATCTTCTCTCATCTGATGTGTTGCAGGCTCTTTTGCTGATGTTCGCATCCCTCGTGGCCAGCGCCATGGCTGGCGATCTGCTGTACGGTGGATTGGCAGACTCTGTCTTTGGCAGTGGAATCGGCCTGGCTGGACCTTACATCGGCTCTGGAGCTGTCATCGGTAAGGGCATCGGTGTGCCCGTTGCTCCCGTTGCTGCCGTTGCTCCTGTTGCTGCCGTTTCTCCCGTCATCGGAAAGGGCATTGGATATGGCCCTGTGTACGGAAGGAGCGTTGGTCTTGGCGTGCCAGTTGGTCCTGTCTACGGAAGTGGAATCGGCTACGGCGTCCCCGTCGTCGGTAACGGCTACGGCTACGGCCTTCCTGTTGCTTCCGTTGCTCCCGTTGCTGCCGTTGCTCCCGTCGTCGGCAAGGGCATTGGCATCGGTGGTGTCTACGGAAGTGGAATCGGCTACGGCGTCCCCGTCGTCGGTAAGGGGTACGGCTACGGCCTTCCTGTTGCTTCCGTTGCTCCCGTTGCTCCCGTTGCTGCCGTTGCTCCCGTCGTCGGCAAAGGCATTGGCATCGGCGGTGTCTACGGAAGGGGCATCGGCCTTGGCCTCGGCTTCGGTGTTGGTCCTGTCTTCGGCAAGGGCGTTGGGGTGCTGGGTGGTCCCATCCTTGGTGACGGTGTTGCTTCCGGCATCGTTGCACCAGCATACGGCATTGGCGCTGCTGGCCTTCTCGGAAAGTACTAACTACCAACATCCAACATCAGCAAGACTGGACGAACATGGCATATCGTCTTGTGGCTGCTCAAAATGATAAGTGAATAAAGTTGATCTAAAGCGGAAAATATTTGGCTGAATTGATGGTTGAATGTGCGCCGTAGATTGTGTGAACAGGACGCCTTGTTTGAAACTTTTACTTCTCTCCCTCTTCACTTCCACGTGGTGTTTGAATTGTTCAAACAGCTAGACATCAAGATACCCACTAGGTGTTACCTAATCCATCAGCACCGACTGAGTGACTATTGTACGCACGCACGCACGCACGCAAGAACGTATACACACACGTTTCTAAGCCGACCAGACACGAACACGCGTGGACTTTTTTTAGTTTGTGCTTTGCGCAGTTTCGGAAACAATGATTATATCATACCGAGCGAGGGGAAAGAGATCAATAGTTGCATTTATGAAATTTTGGGAAAAACAAGATATAGTAATACAAACACTAAAACATAAAAAAGGCGAAAATGAACAATATAAAAAGGTAACAATAGTGTGATAAAAATTTGTTGTAGAGCACCAGCACATAAAGGCCACCGTTAAAACAAAGACTGTGAATTAAAACAATAAATCTGATGGTAGAGTTTTACCTTCTATAAAAGTGAAAAAGGCTGCCGATGGAGAGGACGTCTAGCATCTAACTGTAAAACAAAACTGCTGGCAAATCCTTGGAATGGCGGGACAAGTAATTAAAATAAAATAAGTATTCCGGACACCAAGGACAAAGTGGTGGTTGTTCGCCTTATAAAACGTGAGAATGCACAGGTATGTCGAATCCTAGGTCTAAGTCTTAAGACGGAGTTCGAGGCATGATAAAGATCTGCCTTGGGTGCAGAGAGCAAAATCATCTATATACAACAAGTTTTCAAGTCTATACATACAGAACTAAAGACTGAATGTATTTTAATGTTAAAGAGAGTAGGTAATAATATTTTACCCTGAGCGACGCCCACTCCCTGTCACCGAGGATCGGAGAAAACAGACCCATCATGAGCTTGAAGGAGGCGGTGTGAGAGAAAGTTTTCAGTGAAGAGTGGCATACGACCCCGAAAGCCAAGGCCATGGAGATCAAAATGAACAACGGTTCTTTGGTGTCGTACGCCTTTTTCGAAACCGAAAAACACTCCTTATTTATTTAATTTTTTGCGTAGAAATGGATTGCGTATGAAAGTTTCAAAGCGGACAGGTGGCCAAAGGTGCTATGATATCAAGCCACACTGAAGGTAGGAGAGGAGACCATGAAACTCAAGCTGCCAGGTGAGACGGGAAATCACTATTCATTACAAACTTTAGCATAGACAGCTATTAAGAGTTACAGGGTAATAAGAATTTTGATCAGATGGATCTTTTCCATGTTTTGGAAGGGCACCACGACTGCTTTTCTCCACGGGGGAAGGGAAATATACGGATTCGCAAATGAAATTAAAAATGTCTGGAAGGAGTAGAAGGGAGACTCGAAGAAGCTAAGTTGGCAGCTGGTAAGGACTTCTGAAGGGCACTTCTGAAGATACTGTTAAGAACTATCCGAAGTCACAGGTAGAAGATTACCGAGTACACTTCAGGCGCGAGAATAGCCGATTGAGGAAGAACGATTAGCAGTGGCGGATGGCCACAAATTAGCTACATCTTGTGGCTAAATGAATAGAGTTTTCCACCTACAAGTAGCCTATTGAGCCTGCCTGAAACCGATCCCTTATACTACTACTACTACTACTACTACTACTACTACTACGACTACTACTACTAATAATAATACTAATAATAATACTAATAATAATAATAATAAAGATTTTTTTTAGCGCCTATTCACACTCATAGAGAGCATGCTCTTAGCGCTTAAAACTGGGAAGAGACATGGACTAACTGGATAGAACACGAGGTACGGAAGAATAAACGACAGTACTGACGACAAACAGAAAACAAAGATAGAAAACACAAAAAGGCACCAAGTAACAGGAACAGAGAATATAGTGATTCTGCAGAGAAAGATGGGTAGAAAGTCGCAAGAGTGGAAGGGGGGAGAGTAAGAAGGACGAGCATTGTGTGGACTGTGTTAGGAGTAATGCTCAAGGAAGAGGTGTGTTTTCAGTGCAGATTTGAAGGATTCAATTGTAGGAAGGTGGCGGATATGGAAAGGAAGAGAGTTCCATTGTTTTGCTGCACAGTAGCCAAAAATCCTGTGACCATATGTTCTGGTGACAGGAACAGTTAGGATACGGTCATCAGAGGAAGAGCGTAGTTGTCTGGCTGGCATGTAGGGGAAGAGAAGTTCAGAGAAATAGTCAGGCCAGGAGCCTGCAAAGAAATTAAAACACAGCACGCACAGTTTCTACTGAGTGCGAAAACGGATGAGTAGCCAGTGTAGAGAACGAAGGAGAGGAGTGACATGGTCCCTTTTCGTGGCTCTAAGCACCAGACGTGCAGCGGTGTTCTGTACTTTCTGGAGTCTCTGAATGAGATAGTCAGGGCAACCTGCCAGAGTTGCAGTAGTCAAGTCGAGAAAGAACAAACGCACAGACAAGAGTGTTGGTAGCGCGTGTAGAGAGAATGTGACGGATGGCACTGATCTTACGGAGCTCATAATAGGCAGACCGACAGACAGCTGTAACATGTTTATCAAGGGTCATGTCTGCGGTGACAATAAATCCGAGAATCCTGACGGATGACATCAAGGTGATGTTGGTTTCGCCCACCTTGATGTGATTGGGAAGACTGACGAGCGACGGTGGATGTCTTCGTCTATAGCACAAGAGGGCTTCCGTTTTATCGTCGTTTACTTTAAGCTTGTTTTTTACCATCCAGCCCTTGACATCACTGATACAAGCTTCTAGAGAGCTAATAGCAGAGTGAGACTCAGCCGGTGGAGTGGAACAGTAAAGCTGCGTGTCCTCAGCATAGGATTGATGAGAAATCAGGTGAGACTGGATGCATGATGAAAGGGGCTTAGTATACAGGATGAACAGAACTGGGCCAAGTATTGAGCCTTGGAGAGAGAAGTGGAGCAGGGGGAGATGTCTGACCGTCAGCGAATACAGTCTGGGTCCTATCAGTGAGATAAGAGTTGAACCATGAGAGGGCAGGTTCAGAAATTCCGTAGAGGGTGTGGCGTCTATGAAGGAGCAGAGAGTGGTCTAAAGTGTCGAATGCAGCAGACAGGTCCAATAGAGTTAAGGGAGAAACATCACCACTGTCAACGGCAGATAATATGTCTGTCGTTACTTTAATAAGAGTAGTCTCAGTGCTGTGAAAGGGTCTATATGCCGACTGAGCTTGTGGGATAAGATGGTGGTCTTGTAAGTAGGCCCAGAGCTGTGTCAAAACTATTTTATCTATGATCTTAGAGAGAAAAGACAAGTTGGAGACTGGGCGGTAGTTGTTTAGCACTTTGACATCAAGCGTGGATTTCTTAAGAAGTGGCCTCACCAGCGCATTTTTGAACAAGGATGGGAAAACACCTGACGACAGGCTGACATTTACAATATTTGTGATGAAAGGAAGTAAAATATCTAGACACTCGAGCACTCTTCAAGGCCTCAAACACCACATGAAAAGTTGTAATGGGATAAGGTTGGGTTGGTTGGTTGGTTGGTTGGTTGGTTGGTTGGTTGGTTGGTTGGTTGGTTGGTTGGTTGGTTAGTTGGTTGGTTGGTTGGTTAGTTGGTTTGTTGGTTGGTTGTGTTTTACGCCGTGCTACCAACTAGGACTATATCACGAGAAGGTAATGTTACAGTAAAAGATTGAGAAGCAAAACTCCCAGGTGAAATGACAACATCCTTAACAATCAAAGCCAAAATAAGAAATAAGAAAAATATAGAGGGGAAGGTAATATCTAAAAAGGGTTGTTGAGGACTAAAAAGCCACTAATAAGCCAGAACCTTAAACCAGAATCGAAAAGAACATGAAAAACTTAAATCTGATTGTAAAGCCCTATCCTTTAAAATGAGAAAAAAAGCTTCCGATGGGATTGCCCTAAACAAGAAAAACGAAAAGCCTGCCACAAAAACGTTGCTGGCGGATACTCTGGAGACCAGAACAAGTAAGTAAAACATGCACAACAGTAAACATTCCCTGGCACCAAGGACAAACTGGTGGGGATACCCCTCGTAAAAGGTCTACTCCTCCTCTAGGGTACGTACTTACACATGTCATAACTATAGAATCACTGCCACACACGTCTTCGTGTATGGCCCAGTTCAAATCAAGAATTAGTGTGGGGCTGACAACCGACAAATGTATAGCTGTGCTGCTGTATGGTCGGCAAACGGTGTTAGAACTGATGTTTAAAAGACAGAGATCACAAACCTAGAAGCATCGTTCAAATCAATCCTACTTTCTAAGACTCATACCCAAGTCACAGAGAGTGAACTAGAAGCCACGCTCTACTCAACCCTAGTTTCTAACCCTTTTGCGGAAGAGGTGGAGCGGGGTGAGCCGAAAATGGGAGTCAGCAGCAACTGCAAACAACCACTTCCCGCGACTTGCTACAACTGCGAGCACACATTTCAGGCGCTGCCAAGCTTGAAAAGAAAGTTACACCTACCTTGCATCATCTAGGTTTCCTATTAAAGCCATTATGTGAGATATTGCTAAGATAAAAAAAAAACATGCAACAAGAGCCAGTTTTTAGTTGGATGAAACGCCTAATTAGCATTTACACACATAAATTACGAGTTACTGCCTAGTTGCGAGCTATATAAGGGACAACATCCTCGTCTTCAAACACCTTCTGATCACCTTAGTCTGAAGGCAGCAGCTCACCGGGACAGCAACAGGAACAATGGTGAGTACATGTCATGGCTGCTTTTTTCAACAGCACGTAATCAAGTCTCGTTATCAGCCAGACTGTCACATTCGCTGATGCGATAAACAGAAATCACCTACTTGATTTTCAAGTCATTTGCACACTGGACGACACAAAGGCACCCAGTCACCAATCCAAATACCCTAAAACTTCGATTTTGCGATGACTTAGTTGATTCTATTTTAATATAAATTTGCTATAACTTACTGTAACCATGCACTTAAGGATTAGGCAGGTGTGAGAAACATAAACTGTACTGCTATAATCAAGCGTTTAATAGGAACAAGGCGTAAACAGGAAAAGCCCCCCCCCTACCCCCCCAAAAAAAAAACCCGGACAAACGCCGCTACCCTCAATTCCCATCCTCCTCTCAGTCTAGAGCTCGGGTGAGCGGAGAACGCAAATGAAAATTTCAAGAGCTAGTTTGTCTAAGTTGCTCTTAAAACTTCTTGCAACTAATCTACCCACATAAAAGTGAAGAGGCAGATGGAAAACAACTTACTGAAACCAACCATGTACCTGTAACAAATGTGGTTTTCATGTTGTAACATAGTTAAATTTTATAATTTAACAGTAAAGTATAAAGAAATTTTGTTTGTAAACCAATTTCATAGCAAGATATGGGTAGTCAAACAACCACTCCCTCACGCTGGGAATCTCTTTGTACTAAACCATGCAAAGTCACTCTTCCTAGAAATAAGATGCAGATTTTAAAATTTTGGTGTGAGAGAAAAAGCAGCCGATGTCATCAAAACGAACCCCCCCCCACATACACACACAAAATAAGCAAATGCAGGTAGTATATCGACATAACGCTTCCTCAGACCAGAAATATGAAGATTATCAAAGCTCATTGGGACTTTTGGACGATTTTAACAAACGTTAAACTTTCAATAAAGTAGAATTACAAAAGACTTCAGGAGCACATAAAAATTGAGAATCTAAATGCTCTCCATTCTCATTTAATTTAAAATTATTAAATTATTATTATTAAAGCAGATTTATATAGCGCAATTTTCAACTCCAGAGTCGACTCAATGCGCTGTACAGTGTCTGGGGTTAGTTTTAAAATCACTGAAAAATAGCAGAATTCTTGTAGTAAGATCATCAGATTAGTTTTACAATCACTGAGAAATATCCAGATTGTGTTCAAGAATTTCCGGACTGAACTACTGGAGGCAATCAGCAGTATGCTAGAATAGTCATAGACTGTGGAGTTGTGGAAGCCAGTGAGACACACCTTAACAAGTTTTGAAGTAAACCTTAAAATTTCAAACCTTAGTTTCAAACCTTAAAATAACAAATAATTCACAGTTCACAAATTTTACCATTTCTCCAGCTTGGCTAAAGCTTCGGAATCACTCATCTTGGTCTCATCTTAATCTTTATCATCTGATTTATCTGCATGGGAACAAGCAACGTATTTTAAAATGAAAATTTAAAAGTACAGCATATACCCCCACACACCAATGAGAGAAAAATTGTAAATGTATTAAAACTAGATTTCATCAAATTTAAAGCTCTAAAGTAAAAGAATTGTTTATTTATCTTTAGTTTCTCCTCAAACTGGAAGAATAAAATTGGTTGTTCATGCAAGCCGCATTCTCTTGAAAAAACAAAATTTAAGGGTAGCAGACGACATGCAGCTATAGATGATCTGCAGAAAGAAAATGTATGCGAACCTTGTTTGTCTGTCACAATTGACCCTTGAAGTGAGTAACCTCTGGCATCAACGGGTAATCATCTGATTTGATCTCAGATATGTTCAGACTAAACCAATAGTTTCTAGAATAGGCAAAGAGGATTCTTGGCGTCTCAGGAAAAGTTAGCTTTCACAGAATTTATTTCTCAAATCTTTTAATCCAAGTCTTAGTTTGCTACATTCAGCTATATATAAAAATCTGTAAGGACCTCAGAACAAATTATTCCTTCTTGTTTTATCGAAATTCGTTATTGAGAAATTCTACGTGTAAATAAAGAAAGACGTATTCAATGATTATGCTCCATGTAACCACTAGCGCAAAAAACAAAAATATTTCGGATGGATACCGTTCAGACTTTCAGATTGAAGCTTGAAAAATAAAAAAAGACACTAGTTATTTTCGACAGGGGTTGGTGTTCCCGAGAATGTCTTACGTTCAGAGCGTCATCTTGTCTCACTTGATGGGTTGCAGGCTCTTTTGCTGTTGTTCGTATCCCTCGTGGCCAGCGCCATGGCTGGCGATCTGCTGTACGGTGGATTGGAAGACTCTGTCTTAGGCAGTGGCATTGGCCTCACTGGTCCTGTCATCGGCGCTGGACCTTACATCGGCGCTGGACCTGTCATCGGTAGGAGCATCGTTGCTCCAGTCACTCCCGTCGTCGGCAAGGGCATTGGCATCGGCGGTGTCTACGGAAGGGGCATCGCCCTCGGCGTGCCCGCTGGTCCCGTCATCGACAAGAGCGTTGGTGTCCCCGTCATCGGCAGTGGAATCGGCTACAGCCTGCCCGTTGCTCCCGTGATTATTTCACGTATGGACGCACTCATACACACAGACACACGTCGAGCGTTTCTAAACCGACGCAAAACGTATGGATTAGAAATGAGTACGCGTGGATTTATTTTGTTGGTGTTCTACGCAGTTTCAGAAACTATGGTTATATCTTGGTAAGTGATTGAAAAAGAGAGAAAAAGTTTCATTTTTGAAATGTTGAGAAAAACATGATACAGTAATGCAAACACTAAAAAATATGGTCTAACAAAGAAGGGAAATGAACAATATAAAAAGGTAGCTAGTATGTTAAAAATATGTCGTAGACCACAGAAGGCCACTATTGAGACAAAGGCTGAGGATGAAATGAAAACCTTAAATCGAATGGTAAAGTTTTATTTTTTTTAAAAACGAAAAATGGCTGCCAGTGGCGAGGACTTAAGCAAGTAGAACTAGCAGCTAATTGTAAAAAAAAAACTACTGGCAAACACTCTGAATGCCGGAACAAATAATTAAAATAACACCTAGGACAAAGTAGTGGTTGTTCGGCTTTTAAAACTTGGGAATGTGTGGCTTAGGTATGTCTCATGTCTCGGGTGAAGAGAGTGAAATCATCTATATACAACGAGGCTTTCAAAACCATAGATACAGAGTTAAAAACTGAATATTTTTTCTCGTTAAAGAGAGTAGATATTCAAATTTTATCCTGTGGGACACCTTTTTCCTGCTCCTGAGGATAAGAGAAAACAGACCCGAGATGAACTTAATAGAGGTGATGTGAGAAGAAGTTTTCAATAAAGTGTGGCATACATCACCGCAAGCTGAGGCCGTGAAGGACACAAAGAATAAGGCTTTCTCGAAATCTAAGAACACTCCTTACACACTTTTGCGTACAAATGCAATGCGTATGAAAGTTTCAAAGCGGACATGTGGCCCAGGGTGCTATATCAAGCCACACTGTAGGTAGGAGATGAGACCCTGAAACTCAAGCTGTCAGGTGAGACGGGAAACGCACCTCTTCCTTGAGCATTACTCCTAACACAGTCCACAATGCTAGTCCTTACCTTCCCCCTTCCCTCTTGCTACTTTACCCATCACTATTTTTCTGTTCCTGTTACCTGATGCCTTTGCTATCTGTTTCGTCGTCAGTACTGTCGTTTTCTTTCGTCCCCTGTGTTCTGTATCTACTTGTCCACGTCTCTTCCCCATTTTAAGCGCTAAGAGCATGCTCTCTATGAGTGTGAATATGCGCTATAAAAATCTTCACTATTATTATTATTATTAAATCACTATTCTTAAAAATGGCGCTCGACTGTTTTTTTTTGTTGTTGTTAGACTACGAAAACGTTTGACTTCCTGCCAGTTCCAGGGAGGGAATCATGGTGGACTATTTCCCAACGGTTTTAGTAGTTTCCTTCCTTATGTTATTTTCATTTACGCTTGTGGAAACCTTTGTGGGACTTTTTCTATTTGCTCATTATCATGGCATTTTCTATTTGGAATACTATAAAAGTGTTTTTAAGCAAAAACAAGGTAAGATGTTTCTTTTCTACACATTTTGATCTATCATTATCAATTTAAATTGTTCTTCTACTTCTTTTAGTTATTTTTTATGATTTTTTTAAGTGGGGGCAATCGTGTGAGAAAACCCTACAGGCTTCTAGCAGCCACGAGTTCAATGCGTTTACCCAGTCTCTAAAAAAAACAACATAAAAACCTTTGATCTGCTTGTAAAGCTCAATGTTCTTTAAAAATATGAAAGGTAGCTGCTGATGGGATGGACTAAAACAAGAAAAACAAAGACCCTGCTGCAAAAAAAAGCTGCTGGTGGATACTCTGGAGACCAGAACAAGTAACTAAAACATGCACAACAGTAAACATTCCCTGGCACCAAGGACAAACTCATCAGTCTACTGAGTACTACATCCTCTCGTCACACAAGGCGTCCTGGAGGCAGGTGGTCAGAAATACAGGGGAGGGTGGCGTGTAACCTGTTGTGGCCCAGAGTGTCCAAGTCGCTTTGCCACAAGGTAAAGGATAAGAAGGAAACAATCTTTTGCCACACAGGTTTTCTGCTATCTGGTAAAGTATAGCGAGCTTGTACTCGACTGCGCTTAAAATTAAGCAAATTTCTGTAGTGGGGTATGAAAGGTAGGCGCTGAGCTGTCTTCCAAGCACGCTTAACCATCCGGCACTCATCAGTAAACCTTAGAACACGCTGTTGGTGATTAGTATCCCTCTCCTGGGGATTGTTGGCGAGGCAACTTTAGATAAAAAGAAATGTAAAAATTTCGATAGGATGGTCATTTAGAGGGGGATTTTGAATAACATCATTAATCTACAAAATAAAACTAGAGACTAAAAGATATCGGGTGGCGCAGAGGGCATGAAAAGGAAGCAAATCTGCCTCAGAAAGCCTCCCCCGGACTTATCTGTCCCGAGCAGTGGGCAAAACTACAACCCATAGCATTCATACACAAGTCACAGATAGTGACCTAGAAGCCACGCTCTACTCAACCCTAGTTTCTAACCCCTTCTGCGGAAGAAATGGAGCGGAGCGAGCTGAAGATGGGAGTCTGCAGCAACTACAAGCGGCCGCCTCCCGCGACTTGCTACAACTGTGAGCACACATTCCAGGCGCTGCCAAGCCTGAAAAGAAAGTTGCACCTACCTTGCATCATCTAGGTTGCCTATTAAAGCCTTTATTTGAGATATATAGCCAATATGAAAACATGCAGCCAGAGTCAGTTTGTAGTTGGATGAAACGCCTAATTAGCATTTACATACATACATTTTGACTTACCGCCTAGTTGCGAGCTATATAAGGGACAACAGCCTCGTCTTCAAACATCTTCTGATCACCTTAGTCTGAAGTCAGCAGCTCACCGGAACAGCAACAGGAACAATGGTGAGTACATGTCATGGCTGCTTTTTTCAACAGCACGTAATCAAGTCTCGTTATCAGCCAGACTGTCACATTCGCTGATTCGATAAACAGAAATCATCTACTAAATTTTTAAGTCTAATACTTGACATTTGCTCACTGAATGACACAAAGGCACCTAGACACACACAAAACAAAACAAACGAACAAACGCCGAAACATCAATTTTGTTTCTAAGCAATGACTTGGTTGTTTTCATTTTGAAATACATTTTGCTGTAACTCACTGAAACCATGCACTTAAGGATTATACAGCTGTGAGAAACATAAACTGTACTCCTATAATCAAGCGTCTAATAGCAACAAGGCGTAAACAGGAAAAGCCCCCAAAACGGACAAACACCGCTAACCTCAAACCCCATCCCCCACTCAGTCTAGAGGAGGTGAGAGGACAAAGCAGTTGAATATTTCAAGAGCTAGTTCGTCTAAGCTGTTCTTAAAACTTCTTGTAAGTATAATTTCACAAAAAGTTAAGGGGCGGATGGAAAATAACTTACTGAAACCAACCATGTACCTGTAACAAATGTGATTTTCATGTTGTAACATAGTTAAATTTCATAAATGTTAACAGTAAAGTTTGAAGAAATTTAGTTTGTAGACCGATTTCAGTGCAAGATGTGGGTAATCAAACAACCGCTCCCTCACGCTGGGAATCTCTTTGTACTAAATCATGCAAAATCACTCTACCTAGAAATAAGATGCAGGTGTGAGACAAAAAGCAGCCGATGTCATCAAAACGAACCCCCCCCCCCAACAAAATAAGCAAATGCATCTCAACAGAACGCTTCCTCAGACCAGAAATATTAAGATTATCAAAGCTCAATGGGACTTTTGCACGATTTTAACTAACGTAAACTTCTTTCAATAAAGTAGAATTACAAAAGACTTTAGTGAGACATAAGAGTTGGAAACCACAATGGTCCCCTTTCTCATTTAATTTAAAAGAACAAATAATTCACAGTTTAAAGATTTTACCAGATCTCCCAATCGGCTAAGGCTTCGAAATCGCTTATCTTGGACTCATCTTCATCTTTATCATAAGGGTTATCTGCATGAGAACAAGAAACGTATTTTAACGTCAAAATTCAAAAGTACAGTATGTTCCCCCGCCCATCAATGAGACAAAATTTTTTACATTGCATTAAAACTAGATTCCATCAGATTTAAAGGTTTAAAGTAAAAGAATTGTTAATTTATTTCTGTTTAGTTTCTCCTCAGATTGGAAGAACAAAATTAGTTGTTCCTGCAAGTGTTCTCTTGAAAAAACAAAACTTAAAGGTAGCAGACGGCATGCAGCTATCGATGATCTGCAGAAAGAAAATGTATGCGAACCTTGTTTGTCTGTCACAATTGACCCTTGAAGTGAGTAACCTCTGGCGTCAACGGGTAATCATCTGATTTGATCTCAGATATGTTCAGACTGAGCCAATAGTTTCTAGAATGGGTAAAAGTTAGGAAACGTTAGCTTTCACAGAAATTATTTCTTCAATGATTCAATCCATGTCTTCGTTTGCAACATTCAGCTATATGAAAATCTATAGAGCCTTTAAAAATAATCTTTCTTCTCATATCGAAATTTAGTTTTGAGAAGTTCTACCTGTTAAATAAAGGAATGTGTGTTCAATGTTTATGCTCCATGTAACCACTCGCAGAAAAAAAGTATTTCGAAGGGATACTGTTTCGACTTTAAGATTTTATTCCTTAATGTTGCTAGAACCAAAAATCAAACTGGTTCAACATAGAAAAGAAAAGAAGACAGCAGTAATTCCTTCATGTCTGTCCGACACCGATCGGTGTTCACACGCATGTCTTACGTTCAGAGCGTCATCTTGTCTCATCTGATGTGTTGAAGGCTCTTTTGGTGGTGTTCGCATCCCTCGTGGCCAGCGCCATGGCTGGCGATCTGCTGTACGGTGGATTGGCAGACTCTGTCTTAGGCAGTGGCATTGGCCTCGCTGGTCCTGTCATCGGCGCTGGACCCGTCATCGGTAGGAGCATCGTTGCTCCAGTTGCTGCCGCTGCTCCCATCGTCGGCAAGGGCATTGGTATCGGCGGTGTCTACGGAAGGGGCATCGGTGTCCCCGTCATCAGCAGTAGAATCGGCTACGGCCTGCCTGTTGCTCCCGCTGCTTCCATTGCTCCCGTGGTCGGCAAGGGCATCGGCATCGGCATCGGCATCGGCTCTGTCTACGAAAGGGGCATCGGCCTTGGCCTCGGTGCTGCTCCTGTCTTGGGCAAGGGCATTGGGGTTCTTGGTGGTCCCATCCTTGCTGACTCTGTTGCTCCCGGTGCCGTTTTAGCCACTGGCATCATTGCTCCACCATTTGGCATTGGCGCAGCTGGCCTTCTCGGAAAGTACTAACTACTAACAACCAACACTCGCGAGACTGGAAGAGAACGGCATTTCATCTTGTTGCTGCTTAATAATGATAAATGAATAAAGTTGATCTACTTCAGCCGAAAATATTTGGTTGATTTGATGATTGGAAAATGTTCTCTAGAGCGATGTGAGCAAGACTCCTTGTTCTGAATTACTTGCTCTCTTTGTCCTTTTCTCTCTCTCTCTCTCCACTTGTACCTGGTGTTTAGATTTTTAAAATGACAAGACAGATCGACACATATCCAACGCTGTCCGTATTATATCAGTTAATCAAGTCGATGGCACAGACTGACTGAGTGGTAACAGCACAGACGCGCACATTTAGGCCGACATGAAGACAAGTTCGCAAACATGATCACATCGGGTAGAAAGACAAAATAAGTGCGTTGCAAAAGCACACGTATCAACACGCATAGGCCGAGGACAGTCATCAAAATTCATACGTCAAGTGTATGTTCTCTATTGTCAGGTACTGTTATTTGAAAGGTCAGATTTATCAGTTTTTGATATAAGGTCGCTTTCTTTGTCATTAACCTCTTACATGAAGTGTAAACACTCGCAGTCTCATCTATCGCTGCGCGGTACACAGACCTCTTCGCCGTCTTCTACTAGAATGGGCTGCAGACTTCGTCAGATCAGTCACTGCAGCAAGTCCTTTGCAGTCAGCCACTACATCCATGTGTCAGACATTTATTATCAACGGAAGTTATTGTGCTGGTACATATGCATTTCTCCTGTAAACTTTATTAGCAGTAATTTAGTACTTCTTGCCTTTTAGTCACTTTTGCAACGTGTACAATCCCAGCCTGCCCGGCACTGCTGTCCTCTGAGTCACCACAATCCGCCTTTTATTAATTAGGTGGCGCTAAAACTATGCTCTGCTCCTATGAAAAGCATACAGACACAAATATTTTGAGTCTGTAAAATATATATTTATAATTAAAAAGCTCCTAGAAGACACGGAGTATATAGTAACACAACTTGTTTTCATAATGCACACTTTTCTGTTTATGGTCGTGCAGGCAGTGAAATTAAATTATTAATAATGATAATGACAATTTAGTACACACATGCCTCCTCCTGATGGAGAAGTTCTTAACATTTACAAAGTGTCTACACACGTTACACACACAGATATGCTTGCACATGCACAAATGAACTTTTAAACCCCAACCCAACCAATTTTTACCAGCCAAAGGTTTTTCATTTGCTCATACATCATGACACTAATGCAGTTCGTCTTCCGTGAAAAGACTGTAAGTGTTCGAGAATGATAACCTGAAACCTGCTCGCTGTTTAAAAGTAAAACGTAAATTGCATGATCCTCTGCAAGATACACACCAAACTCCCAGTAAACGGATAACAACCATTTTTTTTATCAGTATAGCTTCAGGGGGGAGAAAATGTGGACGAGGGGCATAAAAATTCCAGCTATGCACGGTAGCAAAAACTGTGAACACAGAAGGAAAAATAAATTCTGTGAGTCTTGTTTGTAGCTAGAAACAGAAGCATTAAAATGCTAATGTACTGTAAGAAGTAGAATAACATTTATACAAAAATATACTGTTATAATGTTGATACCTGCATTAAGACCTTAAATTTGCATTTATGACTTGGTTCTACAGTTGACTCCTTCTAGGCCTGCCCTAAATAAGGGGGAGGAGGTCCACGCTTCACCGATCAACTAGCTCCTCCATCCAAAGCTCCATGCAAGCCGCAATGATGAGCACTTGTCAGTATGGAAGTGAGGGAGGAGAGATGGGCACCACCCTCACATAAAGCTGGCCCCGAGAAAAGTAATGGCTCTAACGCCTTACTCCCCAACGAACTGAACATAAAGGTTAGGGGACGACTTTTACCTTTTATTACCTGTCAGACCACGGACGTGTATAGGTGGATCGCTGTCTGTCTGCCGAGACCAACGCTGAGCCTCTTGGGAAGTTCTTCGCTGTTAGTCTCGGCGAGCCTTAACAATGAATGTGAATAAACCGGAAGCTATTTTGTAACCAGCCTCGTTCTATGACTTCATTGAAAAAAATAGTCTGCAAGCAGTCCAGTAATACAAGTCCGTGGTCAGACTTTGCTATTTCTTTCTTTAACAAAAAAAAAGTTCAGCGATTCAACCGAAGGCTTTTTTATTTCTTGAGTAAAAGCAAAAACAAACCAGATGAACTGGTTAATGGATGACAGGATTCATGTCTAGATGGACGGACCGATGGATCGGCAAGTCGGTGGAAGTAGGCACTGGGGTGGAGACAGTTGGGCTTCATGATACGGGTTTGCGGCCTCATTTGCTCTCACCTGATGTGTTTCTGGCCATTCTGCTGGTATTTGTTGCCCTCTCAGCCACAACCACGACCGACGTCACGATAATGTACCCCGGGGTGGTTAGCTATGCCTATACTCTGGTATGTACTTGATGTGTACCCCGGTGTGTACCCAGATATTGGATAGCCTAATGAGATGGCAGCCATCCCAGCTGTGGATCCCGTCAAAGGCAAGAGTAACTGGTGTTCGATTATTCACTTACATTTATTCACACTTTCTTCCTATCTCTTTCTCTCTCATTTACAAACACATAAACACTCTCACGCAGGCGCATACACATATACATACATACACACGCACGCCCGTGTTTAAGTACAAACACAAATGGACGAGAATTAAAGCTTTATTCGTAAGTACTCATTGACACTTACAGAGACCAAGATCACTCACATCCAGAGCAAGTAATGAAGACACATCATCATGAATTAAACAAGCGGATAGGATGCACCCGGCTGTATAGACGGGTAAGTAACGAAAGTAGACTTTGGTGGGGTCTATTTGAAGAGCAGGGGTAGAGCAGCTTAGGCATAGAAAAAAAGCGGAAAAAATTATTCCAATAGGCTCTGGAATAAAAGGGGGGCAATACAAGAAAAAACAAAAAAAGTTGTACAAATAAAAAAGAAAAAATAAAGCCTTAAAAATGAAGTCAAATAAGTACAAACTCACGACCTTCTGGCTGGTCTTTGTCAATTTTTTTGTTTTATTTTGTCAGCTAATTACCTTATTAGCATGGCATCCAGTGTACAAGAAAAAAGTTACACAATATTTCGTTCCTTCCTCCTCTGATCATCAAAGCTATAAAATAGTTTGCAAGCTTGCGTAAGCATACATTTTGCTAGAGGCAGAAGCAATAACTCCAGCAGCAATTATGGTCCGCTGCTGAGCAGACGACATCCTAGATAAGGCGTGGTTAGTTTTGACATCCGTTTTAGTTTTAGATCAGCTTAGAACCTGCAGGAAAGAAATAAAGAAGCAGACAGAAGTACGGAATAGAAAAAAAAGAAAAATCAAAATATATGGAAAAAGAAATAAAAGAAAGAAAGAAAGAAAGAAAGCATGAGGCACTCAAGAAGGTACAAAAACGTTTTAACTGTTCTCTCTCTCTCTCGCCTGATAGAGGGAGTGGTGAGGGTGACATCTTTTCTTCATACACTTCGCGACAGTAGAGAGCAGGATCTCAACGACTATACTTCACTACCTTCGTGAGGAGCTCCCTCTAATTTTTTTTTAAGTCCCATCCTTCCTTTCCAATAACCTGCACACGAGCTTTTTGTTTCTATTCTGCATCTTAACGACATAATTCTGTGATAAGTTTTATCCACGTCTAATTTCGTAGTAACGCTGTGTCTGTCTTTGGCATTTCTATTTTAGCGGTTTTGGGCCGTTGGAAACGGTTCGTTGACGTCATTCTGACGCCATCATTACTTGGCAGTGGCTACGAAGTGTTCGAAATGTTGATTAATGTTTCCAGTGGCGTTTTGCTGTAGCCCTGTCTTCACTGTGGGTGTTGTCATTACTCCACCCGAAGATCTACACGCAAGCGGACAGAAGCGACAGCATTTTGCACAGTGAGGACTAAGGTCAGAATATTTGAATTTTTAGTAAGTTGAGAGAAAGCTATGTAGCTGTGAATACAGTATTCAGGATAAACTGTTTCTGATTCGTGTGTGTGTGTGTGTGTGTGTGTGTGTGTGTGTGTGTGTGTCAGAGAGACCTCGTGTTCACTGCAAGATGATGGGGGAAAGCCCAAATCAAAGCAAAGGTGATATTCGTCGTGCAAATAGGTGAAAAGAGGAAGCTCAAGAATCCAGCCATCACGGTATCTGATAACGTTCTTTGATTTAATCTTTACTTCCAATAAGCCAAGACAGATTCGTAAACGCTGAAGAACAATGCTGGTTGTGTTGCGCGTGCATGCTGTCACAGATCTGGCGAAATGCCAATAACAATGACACGCTGTGTGTGTGTGCGTGTGTGCGCGCGCGTCTGTGTGTGTTTGTGTGTCCATGTATGTACACCAGCACACCAGGGAGGTGCCTACAGGGCATCGACCGTTTCCTTGACTTAGAATGCCACAACACGTGACTCTTGCTCTGATTGCTCTACATTAGCTGGCACTGGGAAAGGCGGCGGGGGGGGGGAGGCAGTGACGTAAGCTGCCGGATAACTGATGGGTTTGTACGCAGGTGATCCATGACTTCAGTACAAGGTTCGAGAACCACACGCCGGTGTATCGGAGCCCGATAACCACTAGTCTCATCTCTGCAGCCTCTGGGACAAAATTATAAAACGAAAATCGTTGTTCTGGGGCAACATTGAAAAAAAAATTAAAGGAAATTATACATTGTTTATTGTGTATAAACCAGTGCCCAGTGCTTTACCCCTGGGGTTATATCTATGAAGCAGTGGCAAAACATGCCCAGGAGCAAAGTAACATAGAAATAACCACGGGGTCTGGATAGCGCATAGTAGGTACGGAGACACTTGCCCTTACTTACCCCATTTTGCCCCGGTGCAACGGCTTTCTCTCACTTTTTGATATACTGTCTTAAATATACATCTTTAGATGCATCTCAACCACTGATATACTGCCGAAATATCCATCTCTAGATGTATCTCTACCACTGATATACCGCCATTTCCACGGTGACCAGATTTATTTTCAAGACCTTACCCTGGTGTTGAGAAAAGGAGAGAGCCTAGATTTATGCCAGTCGGAGCACTAGCACATCCCATAGTTGACTAATTGTGGCACACCAAAAACGTTTGTAGGTTAAAATTAAGAAATTGACAAATGTCACTGTGGTGGTGAGGAGGGGCCGGTAGAAATGAAAGAGGAAATTCAAAGTACGCAACACTGATCAATAGTTAAACAGGGGCGTTTCTCTCTTTTTTCGTCTCTACCACGATTACCATGTCGCAATTGTCGATTCTTAGCTAGAAAATTCTTGCTGTACAGCACGTCAGCGCTTCTGAAGGTGTATTTGAGCTTCTCTTGCTTGGCTAGCCTGATGAATAGGAAAGTGGAGGATGAAACACAGACTTCTAACAAGGCAACGCCACAAACAAACTGCCAGTCATCATCATCATCATCATCATCATCATCATCATCATCATCATCATCATCATCATCATCATCAACATTTTGTTAAGTATATAGTCTTGAATATGGCTGCTCCGAGTAAACAGCAAATAAAACAATTAATGATAAAAAAAAGTTGGCGCTAAGACAATTATTTGTATCTGCAAGCTGGTAACATTTATGTCAGAGAGCAAAATACTTAGCACACAAAACAGCACACAGCTGGAACAGTTAGACACCATCCTCTGTCAATCATCCACGATTATCCACATAATATACAGCATCCTCCATCTTTTACCATCCATCCCCCATCCAATGCCCTGCTCTACCCATCATCCTAGATCCACCGGATCAGCATCATCCGAAAACGAGAACGGCAACCACGCTCGCGTGATACAGCTTGGGCTGGAGCCCCAGGCGAGGGAAGGGTAGTTCAATGCACATAGAGAGTGAGAGAGTGACAAAAGCCAACGAAAGTCCGAACAAGAAAAGAAGATTAATGGGCGAAAAAGTTCGTTACCTTTCCCCCTTCCCTCGGCTTTGTTTTCTTGAATCTAACCATCAAACCCAATGTTACCCTTGTGTGGGATTTTTTTTTAACCAAACTGAAATTTGTCAGGCTTGATCTTCTCTTTGATACAAGTCGTGTTAAGGCTAGGGGCTTGTGACCACCGATACCACACTGCGCTTGATATATCTGCGTACATCTTTTTTATTTTTTTCTTTGTATTTGGTTATATTTCCTTTCGTTGTTGTCTTTTCTATTGCGCTTTGCTTCTGTTCTTTTTCCCATTTTGTGTTCTTTCTGAAAAAAAACCCTCTACATCACAAACCGTACAAGGATCCAGAATACACGACACATCGAGATAAGAAAAACACTCTATGCCAGAAACTTAATGTTTATTTTTAAAATTCATGATTTCAGATGCACAAAATCGAACTCCTTTCTGATTTTGAACAGGGGTTGAAATCGTGATCTCTCCAGTATTTTTTATAACCGAGGATTTTCTTGTCTGTGATAAACTAAAACACACATGCGCCACCAGAAATGCTCTTCGTGACCATCAGGGACCGTAGTTCTGAAGCAAGAGCAAGTCATTTCTCCAGGGAAAAGTCTGAAACTCCTGGAAAATCAAGAGCAAGTCATTTCTCCAGGGAAAAGTCTGAAACTCATGGAAAATCGTCTTGTTTTCGAAGATACAATGCGATATCTCGTGTCCAGTACTTCATGTTTCTTTACCCCGGGGCATCTTTGTCATCGCATTAAAACTACGGCATCAGGGGCAAAACAATATCTACTGGTCTGGACACCGCTTTACAACTTCAAAAACAAGACGCATGTCCTTAAGTTACCCATGGTGCCCCATAACTACAGTCCTTGTGGGGTGGGGTGGGGGTAGCAAAAATACTAAGACTCGTATGGATCTGTCCGTGCCAACCTCTAACACGCAAATCGTCTGCTGCCCATAGGCGCTTCTACTCGCATCAGGCCCAATGCTACTCGTGTGGGATTGTTTCTAGACAGAATGAAATTTGGTCAGGGCTGGTCTTCTATTTGCTATTTGTCGACAGAAGACGCCACCAAAGTTTACACGTTAAAGCTAGCGGCCTTCTGACCATCCTTGCTGTACTTCGTTTGATACCGTCGTATATTTTTCTCTCTTTTTTGTTTTTAATTTATTATTTCGTATTTTATGTTGTGTTCTGTCCTTTTCTCCATTGCGTTTCTGTTTGACAGATGCAAGTCTATGTTCCCACAACTCTCTACATCTGCATACATCAGAACATTGTTGTTAGCATGCTGCACTGAAATCGGGTGATAAGGAGATTTCTGTCAATTGACGGTGAACTAAAAATGAGTTCTCAGGTTCACTGGTTATCTTTTGGCAGATGCAGTTTCGCGCGTAGTCCCCATCTTTGGTAAAATAAGGGTTTAGTTGAAATAAGCTCTTTATTTGGTTTTTATCTTTGGTTCTGCGTCACACTTGTAATCCATGAAAATGTTCACTCTTATTTCACGAGATAGAAAGAAACCGTTGTGTATAGCAAAAGTTATGGATCTCATTTTCTAACTATAGATGCAAACAAGCACAGAATTTCACGAACCTTATCAACAAATATGTCAAAGAAGTGTACATATATAACCAACAAACAAAACGAAGCTGCACAAATTTGAAACAAAGAACGATAAGTCCAAGTCACTATAAAATAAAGTCAAAAACAAAATCACAAACTTGGGAAAATCACAATGTACTAAAGACGCCGACACATTAGAGAAAGCCACAAGTCAGAAGCATCCAGAAGTATGTACTCAACAAAACGTTCGTTCTCATCTTTCTCTTGTTACATATAAAAAATTTGATGAAATGTGTCGCTTTAGAAATAAAAATTGAACAATTTCCACATACACATGATACACTAGGTGAATCAACGCCATAGTCTTGATAGTTCGCTGTTTTAAAGTTAGAACGAAAGTTGGAAGAGAGGGGAGGAGGTATCTTTTTTGCGGCTAGACAGGGAATTCAAAAGTCAACCACAAAGGAATCTCGTAATGTCTTGGAAATGCTATGATTATTAATAATGAGCGAAGGAGTTGGAGGAACAAGTGGTGGGGGTACGTGTAAACATTACCTAGGATGTGATGTAAGGAATCTCTGATGTTGCTATCTAACGGGATCTTTTCTTCTTAACAACACAAACCAGGTATGATTTGCCTCATCAGGTGTAAGCCTGACTTCACGCTCAAAGTGACCAAAGAAAGATGCTCAGTCGATCCCACATAACATAGTCCGATGTTATACTCAAAATAATTTTACAAATGTGAAATCACAGTTCATCGCAAAACGTAAAGCCAACACAGTCTCGAGGAATGTCGACAAAACAAGGGAAAAACAACCGTGGCACAGCAGAGAAATGATAAAAATGTCATACAAAAGGACTACGTTCGCCACATTACAAAATATTAAAGTAATACCGAGTTGTATTTGTACACAAAAATAAATGGAGCAGAAGTATCGCATTCGTTCCAATTACTTCACACTGAAAATTGATGGCAAACGCTGAAAAAAAACCTGCTGTGATATCCCAAAATCACTGTCAGCATATAGAAAGTTCCACTGAAATATTTCTACTACAAATCACAGCACTTAAGAACATTTTGTAAAAGGCATTTCATGTGTTCTGTGCGAGAACGCTCTCTGAAGGCTTCTGGACTGGTAAACACGAACGGTTACCTCACCGAGAAGCTCATGGGACTGACAAAAATAAACGGTGGAACAAAACCAGAACCAACGAATACTCGTCCCAACTGCTTCACAAAGAGTTCTAACAAGTGCATTGAATAGGACCCCAAAAATTAGAATATGCAATGACGAAAGAAATGAAATGCAAATACAGGGATAATTGAGTGTATAAGAGAAAATTTCCTACTCTATTTTGCAACCGACCGAGTGGCATTAATCCTTCGCACATTTTAGTCAAATATCTGGGTAAAGATTTCCACCATACACAGCGAGTGAAGATTGTAAAAGACTGATTGTCGCTGAATAAAAGAACAGCCAGTTTGATTTTTTTTTTAAACACAAAGCTTAACTTAACAGATTACATTTTACAATCTGTCAAACTAAGAACCACTACATGCGCGACAAAACTGTTACAGAGGCATTAACACGTGACAGGGTGCATTCCTGCATAGCACTGATTAATTTAATTAAATTCAACGACTTCATCTTAAACAACATGACAGGTGTGATAACATCATAATGAAATTCGTCTTTCTGACAATGCTGTTGCATCATTCAAACAATAAATTTAGTGTCCTATGTTTTCGTGTGAAAAAAATAGTACTCAAAATAGTGTGCTTGCGTACATGTGTCGTGCGTGCTTGTGCACATATGCATGTATGGTTTATATCTGAATGCATACAACTTTGCACATGTGTGTGTGTGAATGCACTTATTTAAGTATATATGTTGATGCATAAAAAGGCACGTTTATATGTGCGTGCATGCAAGAATGCATTCTCCCGGTACATCTAGTGCGACCATTCATATACACCACAAACCTTTAAAGTAAAAAGCAGCGAAGTATGGGCAGGGGAATCGTCATTGCTGGAAGACTCACTGGAACCTGCATTCAATTGAGAAACTATAATAAACCAATGAATATGGCCAGTTACAGCACGAACAATATCCCATAATACAGCGCGGCATCACCACAGTATCTGCTGGACCAGACACACAGTTGGGAGCTGGGGACAGTGAAGGCAAAAAAGACTTTCGACATGAAGTAAAATACGAAACACGATGCAATGTTTAAAGCATATCAAACGACACCATCATGTATTGTCCTCCTGTCTTTTCAAAGCACAGCATCTGGACATTCCGCCATTGAAGACTCAGGCAACACCGTCTGTGTTTGTGGGTTGTCCAAGTCATCAACACCCGTCCTAAAGGTTGGTGACGTACTGGGTAAAAGGCACAACTGTAACACAGTTCGCGCTGTTCTGTCTGTAGTGAGACTTGACAGGGATTCACCGAAGAAAGCTAGCAGACCAACTGCAAAAGGACACGAGAAAGAAGGAAGAATCAAAGGGGAGATGTATATGTAGTTGTCACGTCAGTCAATGAACTCTGTAATGCCAAAGCTATCACTGACAAGCGTAGGCTTTAGAGCGTATCTCAAAGCGTGGTCTGCATACCTGAAGGCGTATCCAGGGCTGAATACAGCCGCAAAAGTGGTCATGCAGGTATGTCAGCCACTTCTACAATCCATCACCACATCCTGACATTTGGTAAGCAATACTCAGCACTCCTGCTATCACTTGCTAGGCCCCACACAAAGAAATCTGTGCTGCTTCAACACTATTCGAGAATCTAGGTCCCCTGTCAGTTGACTACAAAATTACTACCTATGTACCCAAAGTTCGAGTTCGGAGGCCAGCAATGTCTTTAAAAATAAAAATAGAATACAACACCCCAAACCCCTATAACATTTCATAGTTCCTTCTGAGTTGAGCAGCAATGTGTCCTACCACATTACTTGCGGGAAACTTTTTGAGGCAGTAAACATCTTTTGAGGTTGAAGAAAAGCGATGTGAACTTCTTCACTTTCATCTCCATCATAACTCCATGGCCGAGGTTCCCCAATGGATATAAACGTGAGCCAGTAACGTCTTCTTTGGAGTTTTAAAAACGCACATGAAATTCTCGCATTGCAGCAAGGATCAGACATGATCTGCGAATAATATGTTTCCCGTTGTGTCTCAGCTCTTTCCCCATTTTATGCCCGAATGCAAATCATTATTTTAAAGGTTTTATTCTTTGTGTCAGCAATCTTTCAGCAGTTACTGACTTGGATGACCTGGGTTGCTTCCCTTAGACCCGCAGCCCCAAGTGCAGTGTGTTCATTTTTAAGCTGGTGAAGACTTCTGGTAAGATCTTCCATCAAGTTACTCACAGCGAGCAACAGTTCTATTCAGAGTCTTCCACATGAAGTGTTAAAATCCAGCATTACTGCTTTCAAATAACAGCTTTCCAGACCTTACTACACAAGGAAGGCCTTGCTTAGGGTCAGAGCAAGTCACTGTGATGGCTCCTAATTTGCTACTGCGTTCATGGCAAAAATGTCACGTGACTTAAGGTATCATTTAGTCGAGCGCTGATGCTTGTCTTACAACTGTATTTACACATTCCCGTAGCACGAGTAAAGGACACCAGGGTAGGTCACCAAAACAGAAACTATCACAGCAAGAAGATAAGATTTGGGCATGTGTGTATATGTTGAAGGGATCTGATGTCCTCAGAAGTCAATGGAAGAAAACCATTCGACCAGCCAATCAGTCAACACCAAGAAAAGAAATTTGCATCAGGACAAAACAAAGCCAGCATGCACACTGTTTGGGCAAGCTCTTGCATAAGCCTGACTTACTGTTAGAGATCGACTGTTCTTAACTCTGAAGGAGGATTGTTGGCCTCGTTCGTTGAAACAGAGAATACGCTCATGTGTGCCTACGAATGTGGGTGTATTTGTGGTCGTGCGTATGTGCGCACGTTCGCGTGTACTTGTGTGTGTGTGTGTGCCCGTATGTGTTTGTGATAGGTAAATGCGTGTATTTTTTTGCATGAGAGCAAAAGCTCCATCGTGTGTAAATCAACGTAGGCCCTTTTGTTTGTGTGCAGCCATGTACGAGTGATCACCTATCTGAACGAGCAAAGTTTTTTTTTAAATGAGCGTGTGAAAAAAAAAAGATAACGGTGGTGACAAGCCGGTGAGGTGGTGCTGGTGAGGTGGTCCTGGTGAAGAGCAAGATTTTGTCGGCAAGTGAGGGCCCGCACAGACGCCAGAAATCGACGTTCTGGTGTCGACGTAGTCACGAAACAGTTGACGTGCAGGTATCAACACAAGACATGTAACGTGGTGACGTAGTCACACGACGGAGAACGCGCTCGTGTAGTCACAAGACAGGTTACGTGCTGAAGTAGACAAAAGACAGGGTGACGTAGAGATGGTACGGATGACGTGAAGAATCCTGTCTCTCTGTTGTGGAGCCATGTACCTTAGACAAGCGGGTCGCAGAACATTGAGCTTTCGCCGAGATGTTGATGTTACGAAAGAACTCCCGGCTATCCGATGACGAAGTCTAGTCTGTCCGATGACAAGATCATGTCGCCGCTGTCCTCAAGTAGCCAAGCAACGGCCCTGTATCATAAAGAGGATGAGTCAAGACAGTCAATCGCCATCACCATTTGCAATCATCTCACTCTAGTCCCCCAACCCCGCTTGTTTCCGAAATAGTTTTATGCTGGCACTGTTACGAAGCTCATGCTAATCAAGCTTCAATTAATGTATTGTGTGGGAACAAAAATACAAGGCTCATTTCATTTCTGAAGGTTACTGGATGCATTGATAAGATTGTGAACGAAATACACAAATGACGTAGACACGTGAAGGATGTGTACAATGATAGAATCTCAAAGTTTTCAATTAAGATTTACAGATAATAGAATTTCACCCCTTTACATTTACTTAAGAGAAACGTTCCATTACTAATGGAGTCACCCAAGGAACAGAACATAAAGTTATGCACTGATTGTGCGAACACACGAATACTGGTATGGATTTGAATGTGATTTAGAATACAACTTTTTGTAAACGGGAAAATGTAAGAAAAAATCCTTATAACGCATCGTATTACGTGTATAATGTCGGGAAGAGAAGAGTTAAGTACACTAATTATTCGGTTGCTGTAGCTCTTGTCTCTGTAGTCTAATGGATGCAGGTCATCCTAAGAGGCCACACAGTGACTACAACATAAACGACAGTTCTTACCTTGCAGTTCGTGCGCCCGCGCCGTCAACATAAGGCACCTCCGCCTCTCACATGCAAGCACGTGCACGTGTAAAGTCACCTTTACAGGCGCAACAAACAAGAGCTGGTTAACTAAGAACCCCTTTGGCTCATATACTAACATAAAAAGAAACAATTAACAGATTACACACACACACACACAGAGGAAAATGTGAGGGGCGCATACAAATAAGAGAACTGTATTTTACGAACAATATAAAAGAAAAAAAGGAAGCGAGTAAGTAAAAGAGAAAAAGAAAATAACAGAGAGACAGGAACACAGATTGTGTATATTTTACTAAGAAAATAAGAGAGACAGGAAAGAGAGAGAAAGAATGGAAAAAGGAGGGAGAGAAAGTTCTACAAATATTTTCACGAGTTGCTCTTTTATGGTATCCTCTTGTTTGAAAAAAAGATAGAAATCAAGCAGCTCTTGAACAAATCACAGATCTCCCGGTAAACATGAGAAAAATCCCCAAAGACATTAAACCTATTAAGGGTAAAAACATTCACTTAGCTCCCTTTTCCCCTACTCTCTCTCTCTCGCACACACACACACACACACACACACACACACACACACACACACACACACACACACACACACACACAAACGCACAAACGCACAATCTCTTATAACCCAAGCAAGACAACGGATTCAAAACCAAAAAATTTCAGGAGGGAGAAATACATAAACATGAAACTCATGACTTATTAAGACGATAGGTAGAAAATAGCACTCGGTGGACCAAGGGCGTTACATTAAAGAATGGAGCCTTACTTAATTTTTGATCACTCTGGAGTGCAAGAAGTGCTAGGGTTTTACGTTCCCCTGGGAACGCGTTTCGAACCTAATCACATGCTTCTGCTTTTATCGCATTTTTCTGTCAGACTGAGAGTTTGTTAAGTACACAGTACAATTTCTGATATTTAATTTTTGGGGGGGTTTCTCTCCACGTGTGTGTGTGTGTGTGTGTGTGTGTGTGTGTAAGCCTGTCGGGGCCTGTGTCTGTCACACCAAATGTTTATAGTTATTTTTTCTTAAATCCTCCAATTCTCTGGCTTTTGTCTCTCATCCTTTGGCCCTCCTTGCTTTTGTTCTATTTGATTCTTGTCTCGTCTTTTCACAAACACGTGACGTAACATTTTCGACTCGCGTAAATATTCCACGTTCCATCTAAAAATAAAATGTATCTCGAGGTCTGGTGTCTTTTGTTCCTCTTCTACAACAGTATTGTCAATATTCTGCAGTTCTGTGAGGTGTATCTTTCGATGCTGGTATTATTATAGAACATAATCACAGACATTCCTTTATTAAGAAATACTCCCATGGATGTCCATGTTTGGTGTTGATATTTAAATTAAACTTATGAAACTATAACAGGTGGTTTTCCTTTCTCCTTATGAAGGAGATTTAGTATATGACTTATATGGCAGATGAAGATATTAAAGTGCCTTATATAGATGACTATGCATGAATAGTTGCTGCAATAACGAATGAATGACCATGGAAAAAGACCACGTGGTAAAACTTTAACCCAGCACACATACATCAGCTCCATTAGCTGTAATTAAATCGACTTAATTCCAAAATACCTACCATGCGCATGCGCCCTCGACACAAGAGGACAGCTACTTGACGTCATCGCAGGTCCCGAGTTGTCACGTGCTCGTTAACTGCAAGGCGATATTAACGAGTCAACGTTACAGATGAGAAGCAGTTTTACAAACAAACACACCAAATGAGAAAAGTGTGGAAGGGGTAAGTCAGTTGCAGCAACGAACTGCCAGACAAGCTCGCAGAAAACGAGTTATGATGGAAAAGAATGAATGAGAATTAAAGAGTTTCTTTTTCTTCTCGTTCACAGATGTTAGGATAATGAATGTTAATCAGATGAAAGAACCAACATCAGAAAGCCAAAAAAAATCAATCTGGCAAACAGAACTATATTAAAATATTAAAACAACACACAGGGAACGCGTAATAGTATTTACGAAGCAGATGCATGAAGGATTCTCTAACGCGTTCGAGGTTAAAAAATGTCAGCAAATATCTACCATCTTTGTCTCTATCCTTTCACTGACCTTGATAACTTGAAGTGCGGGCCATGGAACACTTCTTGTCTTTCTGAAACGAAACAACAAAAAAGAGAAAAGTTTAGTGAATCACTTAGTGTGACTTACTGTTTCCAGCAAGCGACCTTCTCACCTCCTTTTGTTCTGTATGATGATCGTTTACCTCAGAACTGAACCTCGACCGTCGTGACTCCCCCCACCCCCCGGCAGCACCTGGTTAATTTGACCAGCTGACAGATGAGGATACTTTAATCCTGCACATAAATACGGGGGTTCAGGTCTGTAATCCTACTGACTTTTCGCTCCCAATCATCCATAAGGCTTTTGTAGCCTGTACAACTAGTAGATAATGAGACTCTCTCACACCCTTAAACACGGCTTACTGAACTTTTAAGGCTAATATACGGGTTCAGTTCGATCCCATGCATAGAAAAGGATTCTTGAATCTGTAGTACTAAGGTTAGGGTTACTAGCCACTGTATTATCTTTCCTTGGTTTTCTCCTCACAAGATCAGTGTAGGGGAAACTTGCTCCAAAATGCTCCAATATAACAGGTTCTGATCGCACAGAAAGTGATCAGAACCATTGTGAATTAATTATTAAGTATGAGGATTTTCGAGATAAATATTTGCTATCAGAGCTGACGGGGTTTCTTTATGGTAAGCAGATTGTGAGATCGTTCTCTACGATATTCGACATCGACGAGGTTAAACGTCTCAGAGCAAGCCACTTGAACAAACCTAACCGGACTCACACTGCCAAATAAATGCGTTTGGAATATAGTTATATAAAATTCCAATAATAATGTATCATAGTCACATATTTGACAATATTTTTGCCGTTAAGAAGAAACCCTTTTTTAAGAGCGCGTCCCAGAAGTTCGTTTATTGGACGACAGAGGGTCGTTTACGCAAAGATCTCTAGCTTCAACTCCCGATTTATATTTTTCACAACTTTCCTTATCAGGAAGGTACGGAGGGGTTTACCTTCACTTGGTGCCGAAACAAGGAAAGCAACCTCCTTTTGGACGACTCCAGAAAACAAATCTCTCATTGTCTGCTGAAGAAAGTCGGCAGCTCCTCCTTATCTTGCAGATATCTTACTTACCCCTTGCTTCACCCGTTTCTTTGTGTTAACGATACTTTTTGTTAGCAGCCAGGTAGCACACATTATTATCTGCCAGGTCAAACAAGTTCTGATGCAAAAAGTATGATTTTAAGATCAAAATTACCTGACTCTTAGACTTTCTGTTTTGACATATAAGGCACTGACATTGCTCCGCTCGAATAATCGTAGTCAGACGTTGGTAAGCAGCTGGTGAAAAGATTTCTTTCCTCTAAAGTGTCCAGGAAAAGAACAGTGGGTACAGACACTCCTTTGTCTTTGTTATTTTTCTCATTCTTCAACACTGCCGCATATAAATTGCCAATGTGGTTAAATTTGCCATCATCGTAGATATCTTTTCTTCACGGTTTATTTCCGTATCGTGACCCTCATCGAAGTTTATTTTGGTGGTGGTTATAGCTTCTCACTGTGTGCGTCTCTTCATTGATCACTACCGCTGTTGCTATGGTTTCAGTATGGATCACTTTTGTGTTCCACATGTAATTTGCCGATTAGGAAGATTAATCATCAAAGCCTTGGTATACTTTTTTTTTTCGATTGTTCCTTTTCTCCTTTGTCTTTCGGAATTCACGTTGATCTTGATGATCTAGTCTCAGCGGCTACGGTGCATTTACCTCCTGCTAATATTCAGCCTGCAGAGGGATGTGAGGTTATTGAAAATGGAAATAAAAGCTTTATAATAAGGACAGTAAGGATTTTCTATAAGAAAATACGGGATTCCATTGCATGAAATGGGAGTTTATTGTATTGAGGTTTGACTATTTATAACACTGACAGCTAGCATAGCCATAACAGAAGGTCGATCTATTCTTAACGGTTGCTACCAAATCTTTCGAAGGATCACGTAATACAGGGTTGGCATATTTGATAAGTTTAAACACATGTATTTACACACATAATACACATAAAAAGCATTGAAAAGACATGCTCAATAATAACGTACTTAGCTTTTGTTCTGGACTAGTCTGATCTATTCATTACTGATTGATTGTTTATTGCAATTAACCTGTACTTTGCTTCAGAGCAAACACCACACCAGGCTTACTGTTTTTGGATCGCCGTCAGAAGCACTTACTGCACTGCTATTTTCTACATTTTCTCGAGTGACTCCTCACAATAATCCTCACCTCCTTCATTTCGAGTGCCTAAGCACTTTAGTCTTTCATGTTTGCCCGGCACTGAGCTTGTTAATTTCATAACAACATTTTCAGAGCTTCTGGCATAGCTACGAGCCATATCTAAAGCTGTGAGCTAGTGTTTTCTCTTCCAATATAATTTTTCAAGGCACATCATAACCGGCTTATTAATAATCAACCACAAGTCCCAAAGCTCACGTGAGAATTAAAGAACATTCGGTTAGCGAAAACCCCCAGAGTATGTTGGCCAGACAAAAGAGTATAATTTAAAAGGAAGGAGTTACCAAAGCAGGGCCTGATTCAAATAAATAAATAAAATCGCAGTTTCACTAAGCATTGCGGTGTTCGTGCACACGTACCTACACTAAAACATGAATGTTTCAAAAAGTTTAACGCGCCTCATGGATGTGCTGCCTGTGTAATAGAGTCCCCCCCCCTTTTTTATAGAAACTAGTCAGGTGTTAGAAAAGCCCCCTTTCAAAGCTGTTGCCACCTAGGAAAATATCTCCCTTGCCTACCACCTACGAGCTTATTGTGTGACATTATTAGCTGAACATGCATAGTGGTAGCAAAGCCGGGGGACACGATCAGATGAAATGTATGATGAGAAACTCGACTGTGGAGAGTAATACAAGCTATTAATCGCCTTTGGGGGGTCTACTGCCGGAAGGTGGCTGGTACTCACGAAGTTGATGTTGGTTCGAATGGTGCGCTGGTGCAGCTGCTGTTGCGGGCGAATGTTGCCGCCCATCAGCATGACGGGATTGTTGCGGGTGTCCTGACGTAGAGCCTGCAGGGCGGCCAGCTACGTAACAGAGTTATCGGTCTTAGGGAACTAGATATACAATTGTAATTTCTTATTTTGTTTTAGATTTTTTCTGACATACATTAGACGTGTTCATTTACATATTGTACTTAAGAACATTCCAGTATTCCGCGTTTCGCCTTTATTATCTTACAAAAATATATTTGTGTCTTGGGGTGCCACGGACGCAGACAAACAATAGACAGCCAGGATGGAGGTAACGAAAGGGGAGGTAGGTGGGAGAGAAAGAGGGAAAAAACAATCTTTTTCTTCCGTCTATAGAAGCAGCCTTTCTTGTTACATGACTTCAGAGCACAACAGTTTCTCAGTGAAACTCACAAAAATGTGTCTGCGCACATATTAAGTGTGAAACAGACGTTTCTTTCCTGACACATACTAATACTCTACGAAACGCGTGCGTGAAATTATTCAACATCTCACGCTGCGGAAAGTCGAAATGGCGAAAGTACAGGAACTGATTCATTGCCTCAAGATATTCGGCGTCCTTCCCTCTTTTTTTAAATTTTTTCTTCTTCTTTTCTCCCCACTTTTTTTTAATTTACATTTTTATCGTCACCCATAGGAAAAACAAGCTCCTAAACTCCTCCTCGTTTTACCCCCTTCTGCTTCCAGGACGAAGTTTTATGTTGCTACGTTAATCCAATCACTCAGGGTATGCATAGCTGAAAGAGTGAATGGTAAGAGAATGAACTCAGTAAGGACAAAGTGACACTAACGCGTATGTATACCACAGACAAGCAGACAAAGTTCAGACAGCGTAAAGAAAGAGACGTGGGACAGTAGAGAACTACGTGGGGAATTAAAACGACCACAAAAAAGTCCTCAGATGGTAAACTTGGACTCCAAATACCTAATAACAGTAACAGATTCAATTTACTGGTTAAGTTTATTAGGGAGTTCTTCTGGAGAAACACTGTACCTGTGCCTGGGAAATGTAGACGGGACGGTTGTAAATAAGCCACGTGACTGTCTCGTGACAGCCAGGATAAGTAAGCGAGCCTTGATACGTGACGTAATGGTCAGTCACGGGCAGCAAGCGTCGAAGTCTCAGCTTGGGTAGAGGGGTCCAGTCACCTGTACAAGGAGCACACATCAAAAGCGGTGGCGTAGCGAGTAGGTAAGCAAAAAAAAAAAAAGAAAAAAAGTCAAACTAGCAAAAAGGGAAGGAAAAAGAAGAAGCGAACACGGGAAGAAAAAGAAAAGTGACTATCCTTAGTCATAAACTATTGCATGTATGTTGAATAATTTTCAAGTCTTTCCAAAAACGGCGACTATTTTTCACAGTTTCGCAGCTTTCTATATAAGTCACTTCTTGGCAATGCGGAGTAATCGGCAGAGAGAGAGAGAGAAAGTGAAAATTTTTTATTTGGCAGAATTTTGATTTACAACAGGTAAAAGTTAAAAAATGCTTCATGACCTTGTGACAAAAACTGTATTAAAAGGCCATCAGAGATCAACAAGGCGATTTGGTGTATGTTACGAATGAAATGTTTTAGTGGGCCTAGGTCTAGGTCTATTGAGCGCGTGAGCGAGTGTGAATGATGTCAAGATCCACGTGCGTAAGTGTCGTATAGCTGTTTGCCTCGGAAAGTGAGTCCTGTTATGGGTCGACAACGTTATGTTTGTCAACTGTCCTGGCCGTGGTCAGGTTCTTTGTTAGGCCTCTGCACTGTTTCCAGAGAGCACGGTCACATTCTGTGAGTGAGGAGAAACCCTGTCAACCCAACAGGGGCCTCGCATTCTCGTGTGACGTCGCCCCGAGACCTTAATTTCACTGTCTGTAAACACCACTAGAAGATCACTCATCTAGAGGGGACTATCTCAATGTGCAATTGCACTTCACTAAGGGAACAGGGAGTTCGAGCCCGTCTGCTAGTTACCAATGCCCTACTATAAGTAGAAATAACTTTTGTCGATTCTGGATGCAGAGGACGTTCAGGTTCATCCCTGACCCCTTGCTGCTCACGATTGCACGTAAACGACCATTTATCAGCTGAAATACATTTAGGCTAGAGACAAGTGTTTCAGTTAAAACCAAAGGTGTTTACAATATTTTTGAAACCCTCTTGCGAGGAACGGAATTCGGTTTTATTATAAGTGTATTTTTATGTCATTTTCGTTTCGAGCTTCTTTACTGTTTTCATCTTTTCACACTACGTGTTTGTGTATATTTCAAATGTAATCTTTATGAAGGTGTGTTTCACGTTGTCTTTCGTCTTGGAAACTAATATGTCACGATCAGGACTGCCAAGAACGCCAATGTTCTGTTGCTGTTGAAAGAATGTGCATACCTTCCGAGTGCGTGTAATTTGGTAACATTTGTCTGTGATATTTTTTGCTAAATATACACGCTTCTCCTCTTCCTCAAACCTCACCTTTAAATATGGTTGCTCCAAGGGCTCGCTGCAAAACGTCAAACTCACGAAGGGCGACATGGGACAGCTGAAGATAAACACACACACACACACACACACACACACACACACACACACACACACACACACACACACACAGAGTTATGGAGGTCTGGACTAGTTATGGACTAAGACTAAATCTTTTATAAAATTAAAAGACATTTTCCCGTGTACACGTACAAGTCCCGTATTAGCTGAAGATATTTCAACAAACTGTAAGTGACTTTACAAAGTGTTAACAAAATTTAAAATGAGGTTCTCGTGTGAAAAATGTTTCGTGTATTCATTAGTTTTAACTCTTTTTATTAACAACACAAACATTTTAACAGCAGAAAAAGACAGAGTACCCAGGATAAAGAGACTAACTCAAGCAGATCTAAAACAAAAACATTTAGGGAATCGGTTATGAAAAACAGTCTTTAGGAAAACGCTGACGCTGTATTATAATTATCAACGGAGGGTTTTATTTTATAATCCATCTGGCAAAAGAAAACTTGTTTGAGATTGCCCTTTTGTAATACGTAGTGCCAAGGAAAATACAAATGATGTTAAAGATCATTGTGAGGGTATGTGTGCGCGCAAACTAATTAAACAAATTAACTAAAACGTGTTTTCTCTAGGAGCAGATGACTTCTGTTTACAGCACATGTGAAAGTTAATTTTCATTGTCTTTTTATGCTTTGCAATTTTGGGCAAACAATCGTTTAAAAAATTTCTGAAAAGGACATACAACTATCTTACCCGAGCAAAGACAGCAATGGCTAGCAACCCATGGGGTGAGTGTTCGGCTGTCTTGAAGTCTGGGTACAGCTGAGAATTGAAAGCCAAAATCTGCATCTGAAGTGAAAGCGGATTCCCAAAATAAGTACAAGTGACTGGTAGCGTAATACTTTAGTTTGCTACTTCTTTTGTTTGTAAGCTCACTTTGGGAAAGCACATATTCCGAAAAATATAAGCATGTATAAATTCAGTTTTCTTTGTCCTTTGATTTCAGAAAAGGACCTGAGAGATTTGTCAAAATATTTAAGGTTTCCGCTGATACGCACAAACACAACCCACAAAGCCACTCTCTACCCCCGACACACAGAAACCCTCTGTACCTCTCTTTCTCAATCTCTCTCTCACACACACACACACACACACACACACACACACACACACACGCACGCGTCCAGCCTTCTGACCATGAAAACCACACACACGCACACCTGCGCCTCAGTTTGCGAGAATGATGGAGAGACGAAGACTTGGAAAACGGATTTCGAAGAGAGGAGGACCAAATATATGTTTTACCTTTGTCATCAAAGCAAAGTTAGAATCTGGAACTGGGCTGATAATTAGATCATTTTCTTGTTTTTTTAGTTTTGCTCCCCCACCCCCCACCAACCCTCACGACCCTCATTCACGTCACAGACAAACCTTTACCTCCACGAGAAAACCCTGGCCTCCGACTGTGTGCTCTGAACCGGACTCATTCTCGTTTCTGCCGAAGTGAAAGCGGACCCGGTCTACCCGGAAGGTGTAGGACAGAGGTCCTGACGTCACCGTCATCGGACGCGTTGACTGGCTGGAGTGGTTGACGTAAAAGGTGACGTCATGACCGTTGTTCTGTAGAGTCCCGGACAGCTACGGTCGGAAGCACAAATAATTTTCATTTGACTGGATGAAGTCAGTTAGTCTTACACACACACACACACACACACACACACACACACACACACACACACACACACACACACACACACACACACACACACAGAAACAGGCAGGCAGGTAATGAAGATCATGGCTGAAAATAAGGGAAAGAGAAAAAGGAGGTAACAGCGAATGAGATTTCGGTGTCATGTCTGAAACTGTCCCTAGTGACCACAAGGGTTTTCAAGGGGAATAATCCCTTTAAAAATCGAACTAAAAACGAAGAAAAAAGACGGTCTTTTCTATAAAAGGGGCGTGACTGTAATAGGTTTATAAACGATCATGGAAGGAAAAAAAGGGAGCTCAGCTCGCTCATGTGAGGGGAACTATTGTAGTTACAATGGAAAGCGAAATGGGCTTAGTCGCAATTTCCCTGCGAGCTTTTCCATTCCTCTTTTTTATTTAATTTTTCTTTATGGCTTCAGATTTTAAAAAAATTTGCTACAGCACTGGGCGATATACAAGCAGACTATTTTTAACATGATGAAGATGTGAAAAATAACTATTGTTCACTCTCGCGTTTATAAGGTCCTGTTGATACAAACATGCTCAAATTTACCCACATGTGCACACGATTTGTTTGTTTATTTGTCTGTCTGTTGATTTTGTTGATTCCTGGTATAACTGCAAAATTACGAACACTTCAACTGAGACTTTTATCTTGAAGACACCTTTAAGAAATTGTTGTTTTATCTTTAACGACGATCATTTGTCTCTCGCGGGTAATATTTGTGAAATAGTTCTCCCTTAGGGATTAGAAAACAGGTTTGTTTGGGCAATTCTATGGCATGCCAGCAGTTTGGCAAAGATAGTTAAATATTTAAAGGGACATTTCTAATGTCTATACACAGGCACAGTCAGCGTGAGAATCAGACAATATTCTCTGTCTCCTCCCTTTCACTCTCTGAGGGGCTGAAAAAGATAAAGTGGACAGGTAAAGACGCCAAAGCCAAGAAAGAGAAACTAAAAGGCAAAGTGATTAAACGTGCTTAATCAAGACAAACGCGTACCAGTGGCGGAGTAATCCGGTTAGTGTTTTCTACCCGGGGCAGTGTGAGATATCCCATACTCCTCCTCGTCACAAAGAGCCAGCCGCACGTGCAGCTTTCCTTCCTTCCCTTTTGTGTCTCGTTCCCTCCCCGTGTTGGGTAGAGAGAGACAGAGAAGAGAAAGAGAGTTCTGTGTGTGTGTGTGTGTGTGTGTGAACATGCATAAGAATGCTTGACAGTATCAACTACAGCATTGTCGTCGCCATGACTGGTGTCATCATTTCCTTATCTTGCTCACTCCCCAGGTGTACCTACTCCAGCCTTTGTCTGTAACTTGTCTTACATTCCTGATTCATTCTACAGCTGCTGCTTAATTACAGTCCTTCACGGTGTGTATGAATGAGTTGTGTGTTTCTCGTTTCCTCATTTCTTTTCAAATATTTTTTAATATGTTGCCTCTCTGTTAATACGTGTGTTTGTCTGAAAGAGTTCCAGTGTCCGTCACCATAAGCAAACATGAACCCTTCGTGTTTTTGAAAGTGCTTTACCGGGAAGTTTCTTGGCGTTTCTTGCTTTCAGCGACACATTTTATTTTTTCACTCTTGTCTTTTCTGGCTCATACTTGTTATTTTACCTTTTCCCCTGTCATATGTCTGATATTGTTTCTGCTATTGTTCATTTAGCGTGCATAGCTACATTAAAGTTGTCTTACCTTTCCTCTTTTTATCTGGCAACATTAATTTTATTTTTCTTTCTCTCGAAGCGTTGTCACAGAACACTTCAAGTCCTTTCCAAATCTAATTATTTTTAGCTGCAAAAGAAGAAGAAAATACAATCGTTTTCTGGATACGAACATCTCTTTTCATTTTGGGAGACAGGATCCTTTAATCTGATTAGTTCCCGTGTTTAAAGCACCCCAGTGCAATATCTTATCATTTTTACGCCGACGGAAGGCAATACGATTAGGCAGCGACTGGCTCCGAGGTAAGGATCTGGAGAGGTGATCGTAGCTCCGCGATATTGGCTCCGAGGTGGGGGAGGAGGATGTCGAAGGAGCTAGAGCAGTCTGGTCGTAGCTGTGTGTGTGTGTGTGTGTGTGTGTTCTCATTCTCGTTTGTTCCCGAGATTCTCCGAGAAACTCGGAGATTTAAGGGCTAGGCCTTTGCGTGATGGTAACTCGCGAAGCTGACTCAGCATGAACGTCAGTCTGACGGTGTCTGTAAGAACGTGAATCTGACGGCGCCTGTAAGAACGTGAATCTGACGGCGTGTGTAAGAACGTGAATCTGACGGTATCTGTAAGAACGTGAATCTGACGGCGTGTGTAAGAACGTGAATCTGACGGTGTCTGTAAGAACGTGAATCTGACGGCGTGTGTAAGAACATGAATTTGTCGGCGACTGTAAGAACGTGAATTTGACGGCGTGTGTAAGAACGTGAATTTGTCGGCGCCTGTAAGAACGTTGGTGTGACGGCGTTTTCGTGAAGGTACTCATTGCATGGACATGCAAGTAAGGCTTCGGAAAGGGTAAGGTGGCATATGGCAAGGGAACCGTAATTATATTCACTGCACCTTTTCAAGGCAGTAGGAAATATCAAGGTTCCTTCCACATCTGTACCTGACGCAACAGCATTTTCCAGCTTAAACATATGAACACCTTCACTCTCCATATCACCCTTCGCCCGTCCTCAGTGAACTCATTGTGACCAGGATTCCAGACCCCCTACATACTGACAACAAAACGTCTGACTTTACGGTTTCTAGGTATCAAAGCATCGCACTTGTTATCGGTCGAAAGCTGCGATAACGTATTTTAGTGGGAACTGAACTAAACTTGAGGCAAGATAATAATAGGTGAACAGTAGAGGGACATAACTCACATAGCATGCGCACTCTTTAAGCAGAATGAAACTTTTTCACATTTGTTATGGCTTTCATCAAAATGTTTTTTCTGCTCACTGGAAAATCGAGAAATCCTTTTAAGAACAGTTTTTTTTCCTGCACGAAATGTCAACATTATATTTAATAAGGTGCTTCCTGGTGTGCAGATGATACAGTGCATCCTCGCCTGAGAAACTGGAAGAGATAACTGAACAGAAAGGAAAAAACAAACAAAGAGACAGGCAGTGAGGAGCGAGAGGCAGATAGGAGCGATGACATCTAGCCACATCTAACCACTGCAGTTAGAATAACGAGCTAAGTGAAGGAGCGGTGGAAAAGAAAGTCCCATTCCTAATTATAGGATGGAGCCACAGTTGTCAACGTTAGTGCAGTACTTTGTGTATTTGTGTGTCTGTCTGTTTGTCTGAATATTTTGATTTTCCTCTAAATCCTATGTCTACCTTTACATCTAGTGCAAGGGTTATTCAACTTCTTGTCTTCCCTGGACACCCAACCATCCTGCAGCACCTTCCTTACTCGGTTAGTGGCTTTTTTTTTGGGGGGGGTGGGGTCTTTTTTTTCCTTCATCGATCTTTTTATTCGGTCGCGAAAGACACGAGATTCTTCCTAGTGCGTGGCGGAAAAAGGAGGCAAGAGAAGGTACTAGCTAATGAAGAAGTTTCCAGACTTTTTTTTAATGTGTATTGGATTATTTCTTTCTCTTGGAATGACAGTGGTAAAATCTGGTGGGAGATTTTTTTTTAAAACATGAATGCTGCCCTTTTTAAAATCTTCCCATGTGAAGCTATTATCAGTTTGACAAAAGCGCTTGTATGTGTGTGTGAAGGACATCTTTGGCACACTGAAGTCCAACTTTAAGTTGTGCACCCTACTGAACTGTCGGCAAGATCTCGACTTGGCATTGAAGTTCAACGGCCGGTAAGTCTTCAGAGATTGCAAAATAATCCACAAGAAGTTGATTCAATTTAATCTTTGCTCTAAGCTAAAGTATTTGAAAATGGCCTCTATATGGATTATAAATCAGAAGACATACCGGTCGCCATGCGCCCAACTCAAAGGGAAAACGAAAGCTGATTCCAGAACGGAAAAACAGCCACGGCGAGTCCTCCTATAGAACTTGGCTGACAAAGTCTGATTAAAGTTGATAATAAAAGTCAAAAGGTGTAATTTGCTCGGCATGTTTTGTCAGTGTGCCACGCCGCTACAAGCCGTCAGTTAAAATATGGTTCAATAATCTCACATATTAAAGTGCGTCGCAGCGAAATAAAAATGGAGGGGCACTCTTCGTTCTTCAGTAGAATATTTATCTCCGTTTCACGACATGTTAAAAAACGAGCAAAAAATAAACTAAAACGTAGAAAAAAGTTCAAAACATAATTATTTTTCTATTGTTTGCGGTGACAACGGAATCACATCATGTCGAAATGGGTGGGGTAAAAGAAAAACTGCGTGAGGAAATTTTCTGAAAAGGTTTTCCTTCTTTCGTCGATGAGCTAGTTTCGCATTAGCTGTCAATTCACGCTTCTTCTAGGCGTTTTCGCTCGTTTTTTGTGGGCAAGGGGAGAGATTTTATGCTGAGAGTGAAACGTCGATTGAAAAAGAATAAATATTAAAAAACAAAAGTTGAATTCAGCGCGGGCAAAGGGAGTGGGAAGGAGAGTGAAGACAGAACAGAGAATGACAGCAGGCAATGAAAGACTCCAAGATGGGTTGGGGAAAGGGAGCGGGAGTGTAAGTAACGGAGGCAACAAGAAAATTAATGAAATATGCACAACTGCGTTCAAACAAGCTAAAATATATGCGTGTTAAGCAATTTTGTACAGTTACTGCAAATACCATATTTATATATATTTTAAGCGTAAAGGTGTATAAGCAGACATAGAGGTGGATGTATAAGACAGTACATGTACTTCACGAGAGGAGCTTTATTTATGATATATACTGAAGTCATTACATATTTCTCTTTGCTGTGTATTGCGATGGGGCATTGCATGTACACACACGCGAGCGCGCACACACACGGAGAGACATACTTATGCATACACAGGACATCATCAATATCGATCGCATAAAATCACGCACACGTGAGAAAGAGAGACAGAGGAGAGAGAGAGAGAGTGCGAGAACATGAGAGCGAGAGGACAGTGACATAGAGGAAAGAGACAGAGACAGGAGAGGGGCAGAGACGGGGGAAATCTGGGAGCTCAAGGACTTGCTTAATTACGGCTATGGGGGGAGGGTAACTGGAGGGAGGTCTTTGCGAATTAATGCCGTTGTGATGCTGTCCACGTCCTGGCCAGGTTTTTAAGTCGTTCTCGAGGGCAGTGCGTGGTCTCACGCGCAGAATACCGAGCCCCTAGTGCCGTTTAGCGGTGATGAGCACTCTTGATGATAGCGTCCTCTTTCTCCTCCTGCTCCTCGCACCTTTTCTCTCTAGTCTTTCTAATGCACTTTGCCACGGTTATTCATCAGCATGCACACACGGCACATAACTGTTACCACCACCACCACCACCACCACCACCACCACCACCACCACCACCACCACCACCACCACCAATGAAGCTCTTTGTCCTAATATTTTTCTGTCTTTCTTTATCGCTTTTTGTTCTCGCATGCGTATCTAAAGCTTATCCGCAGACCCGCCCACCTCTCGCCGTCTATTGTAATGGATGTGCAGCTGCTACTTCTGTGGCGAGAACTTTCACGCAACGTGTTTGCGCATGCCCCGTCCACACCCCTCCTCCCCTGACGCATCTTCTATCTTAGGTGAAGATAAGCACTCACTGACTCTTCTCTTCACACAAAGCAGAACAAAACGCCATGCAACACGAGATTTGCCCGTCATGTCATCTCACCTGACTGAAAGTTTTACAAGCGAGGGAACAAGTCAAAAAGAGTTTTCAAAGATGTCCGCCATTTAAAAAAGAACAATGCATATTAGGTGCGCACTCATCCTTCTCATAGGCAAAGCTGGATGGAATGCAAGCTAAATGCAAAGAGCAAAATCAAATGTAAATAATAAATACTAGTTCCTACACAAATTCTGCATCTTTTGACCGATTTATCTGATAGCAAAAACATCAGAATAATAATAGGATACCAATAACATCGATTTCAGAGTAAACCTGAAATTTCCAGATAAAGCGTTTTATTTGTACTTCTGTTCGTCTTTTTTACCGTGATTTTTATCTTTTCGTCATATTCATTTTACGGTCATTCTGTTCGTTGGAGCAAGCAATATGCTTCTATTGCAGTGAGCCGTGAAGTCGCACACACGCATACTGGGAATTAAAGCATGTTGAGCAGGCTTAGGGGGAATAATGCCGGATTGCGTGAACATTTTAGGAAACAAATTGCTCACTGCTGTTGTGAGCAGACAATAAGATACAAGGCACTCGAGTGATTGAGAGAGAGAGAGAGAGAGAGCGGAGTGGCGAAGGTATAGTAGGGAGAGAAAGAACAGAGGAGAGGAGAATTAAGAAGGATAACGACAAGGCGCGAGATACAAGAAGAAGAAAGTGACAAAGAACAGGCAGGCACTGATAATGAGGAGCATTATCTTTCTCTCGCTCACATACACCCACCAACACACACACACACACACACACACACACACACACACACACACACACACACACACACACACACACATAGAAAGACAAAAAGAACAAGATAACAAAAGTAAGATAGAACGAACAAATGAACGAACGAAACAAAGAAAAACAGAAAGAACAAACGGACGAATAATCTAAGGAAACAAACGAATGAACTTTACTGATCAGGCAATTGGCTTTTTTCCAAGGAGTGGGTAGTTTGGACAAGCATAGAACAAGATGGCGAACAAATATAAGAAAGAAAAAAAAAACGAAAGGAGAAAGAAAGAAAGAACAGAAAACATAGATTCGCTGAACTTCTGACGCGCAGTTAAAGACGGGTTTGCACGAAGCGCTCCGAAGACCCTTTTTATGTTTTCTGTAGGAAGAGCCATTGATTCCAATTGGTGTTAGGCAAATGACGAACACAAGTGCACGCATCCGTCGTTCCCCTCAGGTCTGCAGACGACAGCGACCTCTTCCGTGCCGCGTGCAGCTTTGAAGCTGTTTTGAGACAAAAGAAGTTTCTTCATATGAGTGGCATGTGCTATGAAGTCAATACTGTTAGCGGCCTGTTAGCAGCTTCACTGTTTTTATTCGTTCCTTGTGCACTTGTGCACCAGCGGATGAATCACATGTATGCACAACTATCTGCTTTACTTTTTAATTGGCATTTATGTCCCTGTCCGCTTATTTACGTGTCCATCTCTTAGTCACTCTCTGTTTCAGCCAATGTGGCTTTCTCCCTACCAGACTTTTCTTTCTTTCCTTCTTTCTTTTCGAAATTAATAATAGTCCGGACATGTATAGTCTCATCCGACTTCAAAAACCGTCAAACGCGTTCTACAGTCGAAGATGAGAAAACTCCTGCTGAAGGTTCCACGAATTTCCGCGGGATCTTGTGACCGCATGAGAAAGTTTCCGTAACTCTCCCATTATCAGTCTCTGCTTCAGCCGCTTTTTTTTCCTAAATTGGTCCCGGACGGATTGAAGTAACCATTAAGATCTCTGTGGTGATGTGTGGTCGTGACGTCAACACTGGTAAACTGCCTGAACACAACTGCTGTCGAATTGCTCAGTGGGTATCGATAATATTCGCAGGCTTCTATGATCAGAACATTTATTGACCAGATAGAGAGACTGAAGAGATCAAGAGAAAAAATCGAAGAAGTCAAAATAACTTAAATAACTCTCAGCAGGAAGACATCGCGGCAAAGGACATGGTCTTCATCACGGTCTTCATCATGCCGAGGATAAGCATTTTCCGTTCATCAATTGGATGCCTACTGGCCCGTGTTAAGAAGGCGCAGTAAAGGGATGGGTGGGGCATTTTAGCATAAAGAGAAAAAGCAACACACACAACAATAGTGTAGGCCCAAGAAATCTAGACATCTTAACCATTATTGTATGACTGCATTTCTTTGCCGAAAAAACCCAACGAAAGGATTATCTTTTTTTTTTGGCATTGACTATATTTTTTAAAATAATCAACAGAGACAATAGCACGCACGCACGCACGCACGCACGCACGCACACACACACACACACACACACACACACATGAAAACGGCAGATTGTTGGCTACACTACCCTAGGTGTCATAATACGAAGAATCGAACGCTTAGAATCATCTAAGGATGTCTTCAGAAAACATGAGGACAACAGTACAATCAGCAAGAGATGTTGGGAGGGGGTGTTTAATGCCGAGCCAGCAACTAAGACTATATTATGGCAAGGCAGCCAGCCCTGTAAACAGATAGCACATGCAGAGAAAGAACAGTGAGCCCGAGACAAGAGCTGAACCCAAGACAGGCAGCCTTCATTGTATTGGTGACAGGCACTAACTGTTGCACCACCGGACCACCCGATCAGCCAGAGATGCTGGTAGAAAGTATACACACGATGATCCAGAGACGGATGATGTATTTTATCGCTCTGAAATCAACTTACTGATTGATTGATTGATTGATTCATTGATTGATTCATTGATTGATTCATTGATTGATTTTGTCTTTCAACAACCGATTCTGAACCTGAACTTTTATTGTCGTTTATCATGCGAGAAAGCTTCGCCGAAAAAGAAATGACTAAGGGCAGAGGGAAAGGTCCATTTGACAAATGGACTTGTCTGGCGTTGTCACGTGACACACTAAGACAAAAGGATGCGAGTAAGCAATAGCTTCCCCCCACACCCCATACAGTATTCATCAAAATTTCTTTCAGTTTCAAAAATAGCAGTAAATGTAAACTAATTAGCATACGTACACTTTAAAAAAAATAATAAAACATAAGAGGGATAAGAGTTTGTCTGACAAACTCTTAGAAAAGTGTGGGGGTGGGTGGGGAGGGGGAAGATAAGCCTCTAAACCCTAACCCTGCCAGACAGGAAAATAACGAGTAAAGCTGACTGAAACGACTGGTGTCTGTCTCACATGCGAGCTCAAAACACATAAAATGAAACAGATGGAGAGATAAATAGGCAGAAAAATGTAAGGTCACTAAAACAAGAAGTCTCAGAAATATGGTAGAAACACAAGTGAAACATTAGTTTGCATTCGTTCAGCTTTTTATACCAGAACCACGACACTTCGATAGAGTTTTGTTTATCTTAAAGCAGTGCTCTACTTTAACAGAGTGATTTTTTTCCGCTCTGATACTTCCACGAAATGGTTACCTATTTGTGTTGACCACTGATCTCGTTTTTGTTCCTTAAACTCGCCCCAAACCTGTAACCGAAACGACGGCTGCTCACATGCGTGAACTACGTTGCAGTAAAAATGTACGCAAGCCTTTCTTCTTCCTTTAATGGCGATGGAACAAGAAAGGGAAACCCAATAAAAAAAAAGCGTCAGCGCTGTCTCTCCTCCACAATAAACAAGAGTGTGGGTCTGTCATGAACACGGCTAACTTTTACTCATATTTTCCCACTCATTCCCTCCGTTCTGTTGGATTCCTTCTTCAACTTAGTCGACAAGGAAGCTCAGCCAGTCCAACGCTTTATAACAGGCTGGCTGCAAGCCGTTGGCAGTTTCGAGGACTCTAGCAGTTTTCGTGACGTGACTTGTGACATGGGGCTGCGTCACAAAAAACAACAACAACTCAGCACAAAACCTCTCTTAGGGTATCTTCGGTCATCTGTCCTCAAAACTCCGTTGACGTTGTGGCCAAGGTAATTCTCGGATCGCTTCAGGCACAAGATTGGCTTACAAAACACCGGTTCGTAAAGTTCACGCACTCAGCTTCTGAAGAAATCGGAGTAATGTTTCTTGGTTGCCTTTCGCTCTCTAAACTTTTGCAACTGTCATCAGAGGATTAGGTAACAGAAGATTTTTAGACACAGTGGTCAGTCTGACCCACCACGAATGTTAATTAACCCCCCCATTCCAGAACCCTTACATTGGGAGCTTATAATAAAAAAAAATCAACTAATAGAACCAAAAAAAGTGCCTGTTAACCTGTCCAGAGAGAGCATTTTCGAATCAACTTAATGACACTGATTGGCGCGAGTTGAGATATACAAGAAGCATATGGTTAACTAAAATAGATGGTGGATATGAATAGGTTGTGCTGAATTACTATTGTAGCAGTAGTTATCACCATTATTCCAATGATGATGGTCATGATTGCTGTTGTTAAGCCCAGGAGCTGTATTCATGCAGCGAGAGTACACCGTTGACCCGGGTAAGTCAAGGTGCAGAGGTCTTGTCTCCGGACTTACAGAGTGGTATCCAAGCTTTGTGGATGTTGTTCAACTTCTGAAACCTTAGCTATTAGGGAACGGCAAAGATTCCCTAGGGTAAAGTGACGTAGAGCAGTATACACGTGGAATCGACAGTACGTCATAACTACGGCAACAAGAAGTTTTTCTTTGACTTGCCCCATTTTCCCCCTGTTTCACAACATATCTTCGCTTCATGAATACAGCCCCTAGGGCTATGTTTGGCTGTAGAGAGAGTGTACACAAAGCTTACAGTCTTGACAGAAGGTAACATATGTTTGGTTACCGCTTTGTGTGACGAGTTAGCTTAACACTGATAAAGGACAATGTAGGATTTAAAAGATCCTCGCTGCACTTTTATCAATTGTGACAATGATTTCCTCTTAGCTTGAAGAAGACTGCAAATTTGCGTTGACATAGATCGTTGGCATAGTTCTGCCTTCTTTTGTCAGAACTTTGTCAGAACTGAATAACTGCTTGATAACATACAAACGCGAGCACCGAAACAGACGTTTACACACACACACACACACACACACACACACACACACACACACACACACACACACACACACACACCAGGCACTTTTGAGTGCACGCAGCACAAGATCACAAGCTTCCTGCATCTCCACTACGTATGCGTGTGAATTACAAGTACAATGTATGTCGGGCTTAAATTTAAATGAAAACCTTACTTTGTGTTGACAACTAAACAAATAAAAGACAATATTCTTGGAAAATAGAAGTCAAGGCACATTTCCAGTTCACCAAACTGAATATAAATATACACTGACTTAATAAGCATTATCTTGGACGCGATAACGAAAGGGGAAAAAATAACCTGGTCTTTGATTCCTTCACATCTCCAAGTAATTAATTCTCTCGGGCGATGAATTTCTTTTAAACAAGTAAAACAGATGGATTTCTAGGCTTTCAGTTGTAAGCTCACAATTTTTACGGGTTGAAACACATATTAACACCAAAGCTTTTAAAAATGAAGCTTTTGTAAAGGGAGACTAGAAAATGAATGAGTTTAACAAGTGTGCTTCAGCCAGGGGCTTATAATCACATCGCTTTTGTCGTTAACCATTAGGGTGTGTCAGCTCGCTAGCAAGGGAATGAAACTCTTTGCCTAAAGGGTATTTTTATCCATGAGCGAGTGTGAGACAGAAGCAGGGTATGAAAGAGAGAGAAAGAGTAAGAGCTAAAGACGCAGAAAACACACAAACAAACACACACGCCCACACAAACATACAGGAATACACACGAACACACACACACACACACACACACACACACACACACACACACACACACACACACACACACACACACTCTGCTAATGGATTTATGGGGGACATTGGCCTAAGTCCGAGACTATGCAAAACTTTGTCATGTCACTGACAGACAACCGTACGGCATGAACGATGAGCGCCATTAGTTTTTCTCTATTTTCCGATTCAGCAGCAGGGAATACGTGATGCCGACTTTTTTCTGCCTTTCAGTTTTCAGTCAGTGACACGGCACCGTCCGTCTAGTCTCAGAATTTGGCCCCATGAGTGTTACCTCCTCTCCCTGAATGTACAGTGGTGTCAAGTTGGGGTCAAAGAGCAGGGAGCTGGGATCGATGTCTATGGGACTCTGGTTGCGTCCCTTGGAGCAAAGTATCCATCCTGGATTCATAAGTCCCCAGAACTGAGGTCCTACAAGAGGAGAAAATCAAATGACATTCCATCACTGACCTAAAAGGATCGGACTGGGCGAATAACGGCCCCCCCCCAGAAAACAGAAGGATATAGATTAAAGGTTAACATTTGTTAGATCCTGGAGGCGTCTCAGAGAAACTAGCGTGCGAGCAATCAATAGTTTTCTTGTGAAACCATTTTCAACCAGAGCTCGTGCAATGTCGAATGACAGATTTTCGCCCTTTGATCGCAATATCTTCATCTAAACGGCTGTGGTCTCTCTGAACACACAATTACTACAAAGTCTCTCTGACATTTAGAAAGTCATGGCAGGAACGTGAGCATGAGTTTAATGGATAACGTCATGGTGTGAGCCAGGTTTGATGCATGTCAGTTGTCAGTTTGGTCTTCTGTGTTTATCATCTGTGAGCATGAGTTTAATGGATAACGTCATGGTGTGAGCCAGGTTTGATGCATGTCAGTTGTCAGTTTGGTCTTCTGTGTTTATCATCTGTGAGCATGAGTTTAATGGATAACGTCATGGTGTGAGCCAGGTTTGATGCATGTCAGTTGTCAGTTTGGTCTTCTGTGTTTATCATCTGTGTGTGGGTCATAGGGAAGTCTAGCAGTCACATACTGTGTTACTTACATGGCATCCATATTCGTATTGGGGTATGTTATTATTTGTCGGACACTACAGTCGACATGACCACGCAAACTGTCAAGGAATTAGGTGCCCTAGCGTTTTTGGGCACGTGCGTTAGTGTGTGTACACATGCGTGGCTTATATGCGAGTGCGTGAGTTGCGTGTACGCGCGTGACAAAGAGAAATAACTGGAACTGAGGAAGAGGCAGGGAGCATTCAGTGAGTGCAGTTAGGAAATCAAGTTATTAGCAAAAAGCAACCGAAAGCTTTTCACCCTGTGATAGAGTGGCCGTAAGAAGCATGTTAAGGATCATTAGACTTGGAACCGACCGACCGACCGACCGACCGACCGACCGACCGACCGACCGAGATGACGAATGTCCTGGGTAAAAAAACCTAGTAACACAGTTGCTGACAAAAACATCTGTAATCTACATTTACGCATGGGTCGTGCTACTTCAGAGAGAATCACGTGGACATCATGGTCACTAAAGGCCCAGCTAAGTCTTTTGTTATCTTCTGATATCTTGATTGCCGCCCAGCAGCCGACACTCTCTAGTGCGCACTGGATGCACGTCAGTTCTTTTCTTTCGGTGGTAGAAGGTTGCAGCAATGGAGGGGATCTTTGGCCTCGATTCCGGCTCTTGTCACAGTCATTGCATATCGTCTGACGCAAGAAAAATGATAGAAAAAGCTCAAAGGTTGAACCCTACATCAGCTCCTGCCGCTGCTGTTTCTCCTCCTTCTACGACCTTATCTTCCTCCTTTTCAGTCTAGGTAACATGGATACTACCTTTTTTGCCTACATTTATTTAGCTCAAATCTTTTTTCAGAAATTATAGCATTACAAAGCATACTTGTATAAATTTCAATCAAATTTACCGTGGGCAATTCCATTTCTATAAACTTTTTATATTTACTTAAAGGTTGCTATGGTTTCTATAAAACTTGTTATCGTTTTCCCAACGATTTAGAAAATCATGATTTTTTTTTTTACCATTGAGAAAAGGTTTCGTAACGTTTCTTCTAAGACCACCGACATTCCTCAATTAGAAGACCCATGATCACCAGAAAGGCTAATAAGTATTTATGTAGAAAAGCGAACTAAAAATTGCCGTCTTTGAAATCAGCCTTCGTGTTCTCTTTCGTCAGTAGTTTCAACTAACAGTAGTAGGGTTAAGAAAACAATAATTCCACCTGAACTCACCTGAAATTCCGTTGTAATCCCACCAGTCAGCCCAGCGGTTGCAGTAACCTACGAAAAAGCAACATCTGTCAGAACAGAAATTCAAGACAAAGTGTTGTAATAGCACCTCACAAAGACCAACATTGAATACTTCATCAAACTTTTATGCCGTTTGTTAATGTTGACTTAAAGATTCGTTGTAAACAAAGTTTTCGTTGCAAAAGGCTTTTAATTTAGCTGAAACCTGAATTTCTTTATTCCACTTGGATTTTAGACTACTTGATACTTTTTCGAAAAAAATGGTGTTTGTGGTGTTGTTGTTGCTGAAATCTCGGTGTCAGATTATCTAGTTTTTGTAAGACTCACTATCAAACGAGAAAACAAGACATGGAAGAAATGATGATCGAGATCATTTGCTGGTGGAAAAGAGCGATAATTAGCAAGGAGTTGAAAGCGCTTGAAGCTATCTATACTTTTTTAACTGCCCGGACAGAGAGGTAAATGAGGTTTCACAGGTGGCACAAACACAAGAGATGCAATTAAATAAATAAACAAGCGCTTATTGCAGACTATTTTCCCACCAGTTACACAATCCAAAGTCCCTCACTTAACCATCACAAAACACGTGCATATTTAGACGAGTACAAAGCCTCAGAGAGAAAAAAAAGAGTACTTCATACGTTGACTGAACAGCATTTGTCACGAGTAAATTTGATGGAATATTTCTCAGGGCAACAAAGTAGCAAACTCAAGGTATGGAAGATCCTTAAAACGATGCTAAACAAGTAACCGAAGCGGCATTGGGGTTTTTAGACGATCGTGCCAGCTCCTGTTTCACGCCATCGATAGTTTAAAGACCAACCTGAATGGTTTTCGAAGTTTTCATATATCGGTAGATACAGGGGATATAAACTTAACCTGTAAATTTTAGCCTCCAAAACCCATCCGTTAATTAATTATCCACTACGATTTGTACTTACGGTCAACAAGCGCCGCTAACAGTGTACTACGTCACAGTAGTGCACCATTCATAACACTGGCAGTCGTCAACACCAAACAGAGAGAGAGAATGAGCGACAGCTCGGGTTATTCGAACGTTGAAAGTCTGTATTTCTCGTGGTTTTGAAAAACTGCTACTTTAGCACGAGAAAAGCAGACTTTAACGTCCGAATAATCCCAGCTGTCGCTCTCTCTCTGTTTGGTGTTGACGGCTGCCAATGTTGTGAATGGTGCACTAGTGTGACGTAGTACACTGTTAACGCGCTTGTTGATCACAGGTGCGAGTCGCGTACTTTGCTAGCTGATAATTAATTAACGGATGGGTTTTGGTGACTGCAATTTACAGTTTAGGTTTATATCGCCTATATCTACCGATATCTGCAAAAAACGCAAACCATTCAGGTTGGTCTTTAAACTCATGTTGGACGAAAGAACGACTAGCGACACTTGGGGAAGTGTCATTGGAGTTGACTGAGCTATCAGCGGATCCTGACGAATTAAGCATCATAACCACTAGATTTCGATGTGGTGGTGTAGGAGTGGGGGGTGGTGGTTGAGTAGGTGTAATTGTGACTCAAAGGCGCAAGTTGCAATGAGTTTTGCAAAATTTAAGGGCGAGGTCACAAATAGTTAAGATTCGCTCATCACCATTATCGATTTAGCACATATGCGACGCACACCATCAATCCTTTCTAGGTGGAAGCACTTTCCTTGTATACCAGCCAACCAGTGAACCATGCACCACTCCCTCTGCTCCAAGGGATTTTTTACTCTATAGCGCTGTTGAAGCGCCTAAGTTCCTTAACTCTACCCCTGTACTTCCGGTGTCAACATGGCGTCGCGCGCGCCTTTGAGTAATACCTTTTTTGTACCAATGTTTCTTCTGTCGCTCCCTCTCTCTCTCTCTCGTTCTTTCTGTGTGTATTATCTCTGTGGGCATATGGTTGTAGTAGTATTATGTCCCTACTTCGTGCAAAGTAGAACTGTGGTTATTTTTCCTCTGACTACATGCAGAATAGAGACCGGAAGTGCAAGTCCAAATGATGATGCTAGCGTCTCGCGAGACTTTTATGGTTTCCACTACAGTTCCTCACTACTCATAATCACACAAAAAAATTCAATAAAATATAAATATTATGAGTTTCTCGCACGTCCTCAACTGGAGGACTTGATGCAAGATTTTAATGAAGGTGCTCATCTTATTGACTCGAATTTTGACACAGTTATTAGCTAGTTCAGTGAAGTGCTTTTAAATGATGGTCAGACATCATAGCCGACACGGGAAAATGGTAACCTTGGCTTGACACGGAATCTCACGAAAGAAGTGCGTCAATGTTGGTGAACTTACAAAAGAAAGAAACCAACATTCGTCAAACTCCAATACATAGAAAAGAGAAGAACTAATGAAGCTTTTATAAAATTCTGGGGGAAATGAGGAAGGTGCTGATCGTTAACTTTAAATTGTGCCTCAGACACTTCCGCCAGTGAAATTACAGACGCCATGAATGATTTGGGAAGGCAGCTGGGCCAGATGGGTTAACGGCTGAGTTTTTCAAGATGTCGTCTGCCTTACTTGCCGAATTTCTTACACAGTATTTTAACAAGCTTTTCTCATTTTAAGAAGTCAGTTCTCCAAAATAATGGACAGAAGCCTTCATTCAACCATTTCATAAAAAGCGGATTAGATAAATCTAATAACGCCTTCTTTATATATATATATATATATAGCAAGATTTATTATAATATTTTGAATGGAAGAAACAAAATTGAAAGATTAGCGACTCCCACGCTGACTTTCGAAAAAAATACTTTGCACTATTTACAGTACTGTTAAGGTAACGATGTTTTGTAGACGATGATTTTGTAGGAGTAAATGTTACCTTATGATGAGAATTACAGTTGCTTATCGATGTGTAATGTATCAAACCACCCATTCTAATATGAGATGATAAAATTGTTTGTCTGTTCATTTTGTGTGTGTGTGTGTGTGTGTGTGTGTGTGTGTGTTTATGTATTTGTTCGGTGCATGTTGTAAATGGGTGTGTTAGAGAGAGAGAAAGATATGGGGGACTGCATATATGAATTTCATTCTTCGTATGCTCTCTTCTCACAGTTATTAGCTAGAAAATAAATAAATGTAAATTAAATATCAGTCCACATAAAACCCCTGTTTTCATTTTTGCATCTGTGAATAATCCATAAAGTCCTCTCTGTATCCATACGTGATCCATCTTCATGACTTCTTTTCCTCTTGCATGTGAAGTTTTATGGATATCATCTAGGCTTTGTGTATTTGAAAATACTTCTTTAACAACTGTCTTCACCGAGGCTTATCGACAACAAGGCACAGAGCTGCGTGGTTCCTGTGACTGGCTGGCAGGGCGCATCCCCTGCCAAGACACGACGGCAAGGAACAGGGTCCAGAGATGTAAAGGAATGGTCAGATGAGTTCTTTTGACATCTCTGCTGTCACGTAGTGTTGCAAGATAGACTAGACTGGCTGATTTTGCTTATGATCGATCTTGACATGCTTTAATCAGCTTCATCATTTCAAAACAGGTCTAAGGGGGAATATCAAAGTTTGCCTTTCCCGTCACTTGACTGCATCAAACACGTAACATGAGCCCCATCTGAACACCACACGAGCCCTTCATTTCATGAAAATCAATGAGCAGAAGAAACCCAAGAGGCTGACTGCCTCGAGGCGAAGGTGTGCCGCCAAGCGCGAGGTGGAGGGAAGAGAAAAAGTTTTTTTTTTCTCTTGAAGTATTTCGATCCGCCACTCGAGCCTAGTTCTAGGGCTCCTCGAATCAGGCGACTCTTGATGAAAGCTTCGTCTACCTGATATCACTTGTACTAAGAATCAAGAGCCGAATATCTCCTGTACTAAAAATTAAGAGACGGATGTAACTTACAGAAAACGAGCTGGTGTTGCACTAAGATCTGAATTTCACTTTCACTAAGAATGAAGAGCTGAATGTTGCTTGCACTAAGAATCAAGAGGTTGTTTGGTTGATTGCTTGGTTTGGTGGCTGGTTGGTTTGGCGGGAAAGTGCTTCCACCTAAAGGTGATTTTGTACTATGAGGGGAGAAGGAGGAGGAACCGGAGTACCAATGTGAACAGGTGTCACATGCAAAGAGTGTCCCGAGACGAGATCCGAACACACGGCCTCTCTCTGCAGCGGTGACAAGCGAGTGTTTTGACCACTACATTACGGGGCGCCCCTAAGAATCAAGAGCTGGAAACATGTCCTAAAACTAAAGATTTGGATGTCTTTTGCACTAAGAGTCAAGACCTGAATGTCGCTCGTTCTAAGAAACAAAAGCCGGATGTTACTTTAACTGAGAATCACGATCTGGATATATCATGTTTTAAGAATCAAAAGTCGGGTGTCACTTGTGTTAGGAACTAAAAGCCGGACTTCACCTGCACCAAGAATCAACAGCTAGATATCACCTGCATAAAGTGCCAGGAGACAATTATACCTGTTCGGTGCAGGACATGTCCATTCTGTCGCGACGATAACTAGAATAAGGATGACGATGACCATAATAGTGACTTTCCACGTACATCAGTAGTTGTGAACAGAGCTCCTAAAAGCTTAAATTATAATGGGGACAGAAGTGGTGATACCGTTTCAGAGAGAGCAGAGATGTAAAGATCATCTAAGGTTTCAGAAGGAAAGCTGGGAAGAAATGTTAAACAGTGTTGAAAAATTACAGCATTGCTTCGCGAGCAGTAGTGAAAGGGAAGGGAGAAAATGGAAGAGTGGAAAAAGAAAAAAAAAACGGAAGAAATGGATAGATATCAAACGAGGGGATCAGAAAGGGTGACTGTAGGTTCAGATTGTGTGCATAACGGCGCAGAATGGAAGACAGCGCGCGAGAGAGTGAAGAAATGGCTACAGTCATTCATCGGCTTAAACGGCCATCATCGGCGTTGAAACTATGGAAACCATTCGAAATCGCGCTCAGAGGAAATAATGAAAGCTGAGAGTTTTGTCTCTCTGCTGCCATGGTTACCAGGATTGCGGCTAATTCACCTGTATCTCAATGGCTTAGAGGGATCTTAAAAAGTAATGACAAAATTAAAATTAAAAAGAAAACTATGTCTGAACAATTTCACAATCAAGGATTGACTTGCACACTCAGCAAGTCGAACCGCTTCAATTTCCTCTGCTTATCGATCTTCAACTATGAATTCAGCATCCTAATACATTGACGCTAGGGGTTCTTTGTTTTGTTTGTTTGTTTGTTTGTTTGTTTGTTGTTTTCTGTTTTTTAGCTTGTTGAAGACGTTGACGGAAAGGGGACTTCAAAAAGCTTCAAACATTCTTCACCGTTCGGCAGTTTTAAGAACAAAGTCGCTGATTTGGCAGGTAAAAGTGTTGGAGGTAATCAATGATAGTTTTGTGGATGAAGTCTGTAGAGCGGGGTTAGCTTTTTAACGGCATGAAAGATGGGTATTGTAGGGTGGGGAAAGTTTGACGGTCAGGAAAGACGTTTAACTGCAGAAGATTTTTACAACGATTCTTTACGTAAAGGTTAACTCGCTGAAAAATGAGATTCACAACATCTCGACAGCCCTCCAAAGCATTCAATGCCCCGCCCATTCCCAAAGCTTGTTTCCTTCTCCACCTCCGTCAACCCACCCTCACCAGCACACTTGCTCACCCGACATACGTCACTAATTTCCTCCCTCTCCCCTTCCCGCAGTCCCTCTGTCGTTTTCATTCACGTGGTGTAATTAACGCTTGCGGGCATTGTGTATCGATCTCGCAGACCAGGTGCCTTTCGCGCTCTCGTACCGCAAGACAATTCCAACCTCTGCTTGCTTTACAATCATGCTTGCTTGCCCCCCTTCTCTCCATCGTGCCATTACTCCCTGCTCGGCTAGGTGCAAGGGGAGGGGCGGGTGAAATGCAGATTTAATGCTAGTTACCAAAGCTGCGGCCACTGGTCTCGATGATGGAGATACAAGTTCTCATCATAGCTGATCACATTACAGCCTATGGTCAATGCCACAGGGTAGACAAGTGTTTCACAACGAGCGATTGGCTTGAAGTCTTGGTCATAACAGAACGACGGCGCGAATTTCGCAGTTTGTGACAGCGAGACTAGCCTTCATCACTAGATAAAGTTCCTGGCACCTGCTTCGCCATAATGTAAGCCATACTCGGTATGCCATATAAACTGTCCAGGTCTTACAATAAATGGCATTATTTTTTTTCTCTCTCTCTCTCTTACACACTCACCAAGCACGCGACGCTACGAGCCTCACCTGTCTGACCTAATTTTAACCGAGGCAACCCATCACTGTTATGCGGGTCATCAAAGGTAAATCATAAACGGCATTCAGCTCCACGCCTTATTCCCCTCTGCCTCCTACTCAGTCTGTTTCTGGTCCATTGGATTGGTACCCGACACGACTGTTCAAGCACCTTAACATGGCTGAGACATTCCAGGTAGGTCCCCTTCCGTCCCTGATGGAACATACCTAGTAACCCCTCAATAGCTTACATGGCAAAAAAGGGTTCTAGTTTTAGGGCTAGCAAGTTTTCTGCGTGCTCGGTGTGATGCGAATAGGGTATTCAAGGAGAGCTTCTTCTTATCGTCATTATTGTTAAACTGCGTAGGTTTGTAATATCTCTGTAAATATACACGTACCCAACAGCACACTCAGATAGTTTTATCGCTGATCGAGTCTCGATAGATTCTAGTTATAAAAAATGTGTACATCGGTCAAGGAGAGGTAGACAGAGCTGCAGAGCATAATGAACTCCATTGGCACACAGTAGAACTGTCTGAGGACGACAGCGGCTCATTGTTTACCTTGCATACAGAGAGAAAGATGATTACAGTGGCAGCAGGCAGCCATTTTCACTACCCTATGCCGCTGCCGTTAGCAAGTGTCATTACCTTGCGGGACAGTTATGGGATCATGTAGTTGTTCTATACTTCTCTCATGGAGAGATCTTCTTGCTCTCCGATGCGACTCGTACGCGCATGCGCTAAGACCCGAATCAATGGAAGTCTGTTGGACTGTTAAAATTGTGTGAGGTGATGTCGCTCGCGCTAGACAGTATGCAAACACGATGCCAGCCAGAGTGACAGCCAACTAGCTGACGTCACCACCACCTTCATCAATTTTTTAAATTTAAAATAAAACGAAAAAAAAAAAAAGAGTGGCTCCCACAACACTTTGGCGTGCACGTGTCAGGCTTCGTGTCAGGAAACTCGCGGCGTGTCGCCATCGGCGATATTGCAATATTTCAGTTCAGTTTCCATTTCCTCCTCTGGGGGGAGCTGCGACGTTACGCGTGACTGCATCCGCGCGTTGTGCTGACAAGGGAAGGAAATGTGTCCACCCCGTCCATACCTACCCACCCCACTTCACCCAGACCAGATTCTGTCCTCTAATTCGCTTCTCCCTTCCCTCGCCATCCCCAGTCATGTCCACCACCACTACCACCACCAACAACAACTACCGCGTCTCCTCTGTCGTTCTGTCTGCAGCAGCCCAGCCTGCTGTCCGCTGAGCGAGGCTCATCCCGTGCTTATGGCAGTCCTATCAACGCTCCCCATCACCTGGGCTGTCCCGACTAAGCCATCCCGGCTCTGTGGCTGTCCTGCCACTGACTGGAGAAGCAGGACGGCGGTGCTTCTGACATTGATCACTAGTCCTGTCACGTGGAGAACTGGGATGCGGCAGGAGGTTCTCGCTGGGATAGGGGGAGAAGTCAGAGAGGATAGGAGAAGGCAGAAGGACAATAAGGATACAGGAGGACGTAAAGAGGACAAAAATGTTCACATGAAAATCGATAAAATGTATCTGGACACGCTTACCTTTTCATGGGTACAACCAGCGTTAAAGCGTTAACCGTGCGTTTGAATGAGGCACATCTGTGGACAACAAACAGTCCATCACAGATTTGACCTCTTTCTACGCTTGTTGATGGCTGTAGCCTATATTTCGAGAAGGGAGTGGGGAGGTGTCCATTCCTATTTTGTGAAAGGCTGTTTTGTACGGAGCTTAGCCCAGTCACCGGAAACAAAAAGGCTTTGGACGCACTGTAGAGTGTAGTAGACCTTTAAAACAGGGCAATTCTTTAAGTCGGTGGACATCCCCAGCAGAGGATGATGTTGTCTAAAAAACTTATTGTCAGTTGCTCGCTTAGGTCATGGCAGAACTGGGTAAGAGTGTCGTCCGACACTTAAAGTTTTTAGCTCAAATTAAGTCGGATGACTGGCTTTGCTCACTTCACTTACTTCTTTTGGCACCAGCTACCGACTTCCCGCTCAGTCACGTGATCTGACACTATCTTCGACGCACCGACGTGATAAGACGCTGAAGACTGAGCAAGTACGTGATCTGGTTATGTCGAACAACCAAACGTGATGACGACCCTGATGCCCCTTGAAGCTCCCATGGAGGAGGTTGTGCAGTCTTGTGCGATTTGAAAGGTGTGACCGCAGGCTCACCTGTGCTGGGACGTCCACGCCTTGTGTGACAAGCTCTATGTGACTATTTCTGTGCTCATATCCTACCTTTGATTCTTGCAATTCTGATAAACATGATAACAAAATCAGGTTGAGAAAAAATGTTTTGGAGAGCTGAAATGTCTCCTACTAAAGACACATTATACTCCAAGTTTAAATACGTGTAACTATTCATGCATTGAACATTTTGCACTTTGTGCATATTTCCTAATAAGGTCATATTAAGATAGTTTTCAACTCTGTGTAACACATTCAGACGTGTAAAAAAATGGGCTATTCTGGTAACAGGAGTGTTCAGAACTGGAATACTTTTGGTTTAGAATGTTGAGAATTATTCCCCAGACACGGGAATCACGTGATCGTAAAAGATTTAAATCAACGTAAAGCTTTCATGACAACTACTTCTCTAAGTTCCTTGCCATTTGTGGAACCTAGAACACTCCTGCAGTAAAGTTGACGGTCATCTGATAATAAACAAACATGCTTCAACTAAATTTATAAATCTGTGTGTGTGTGTGTGTGTGCGCGCGCGCGCGCGTGCGTGCGTCTGTGCGTGTGTATGTGTTTCAAGTCACGGTCGGACGCCTGGGTACACTAAGGGGGATTAGAGCAGTCAATCGGAAGAGAAAACCTAAGATCAGGCTTTTGGTATAAAAAGGCTTAAATTATTGAGCTGCCTGTTACCTCAGTCGCATGCAATTATCACTTGGATTGAAACGTAGTGACAACTGACATGTCATTATGTTAGTGTCTTTGTTGGCATAAACTGCTAAGCCGAGTTTTTTTTTCTCTCTCTTTTCAGTGCTTCTTTTTCCTTCTCTCTTTCTCATTCGTCTCCTTTCAGTCACTCTACGCTTTTCCTTCTTCCTTTCCCCTCAATCTTCTTACATTGTGTGTTTACACGCGTGCACGTATTGCTCGCCCCGATTGCCTAGGAGTATAAGTCTAACTAGTTTTGCCCGTCCGCAAGGAAAGGCAAATGTCATTTAAGGCCACTTCTTTGAGTTTCCTTGTAGAATTTTCCTTACCAGCTTGCCGCTGAATTCAGTATTATTAACTAATGTACATTTTGACAAATCCCATTTTATTCTTTTTACTTTCTTTCATTCTTAATTCGATTTTTTTAACGTATCAGCTCCGGGTTTGTGCACTGAATGCCTGGAACTTTTGCAGTGTCCTGTATATGAGGCACTGCTAGTGATTACCGGCCCTGATTGCTGCTGTTTGTCTCGTCCGTCGCATGAGTGCGCTGCCGTTTGTCGAAGGCTGCTCGACATGCATGCCGCTCCGTGTGCAGTATACGTGTGGTGCCGCCTACCGGTGGTTCCGCTTCTTATGTCAGCCAAAGCCTTTTAACGTCACTCACAGCCACTTTGTCCCCCCGGGGATTTTCTGGTAGAGAGACCGCGCGGTCCCCGTGTACCCGCCACTTCAATCGATCCATTGATCCCTCTCTCGCTCTCTCAAACACTCTGTCGATCTTTCTATCTCGATCTTTTGATCTCCGTGGCATGTTCTGATCGTGCATCATCAGCAAGACTGTCACAGACGACGAGTACATTGACTCATTTAAAAGTGCATAAGCCAGTAACAAACAGAAGGTAGTACACAATGTTTTCATTGTTTTTTTGTTTTTTTTATTTTTGTTTTTTTTGGGCAGGAAGTGTTTTCGTGAACACAATACGCACAGATACTATTTAAAATAATTGATTAAAGAAAAAGCTGGGAAAGTGCGGTCTTTAAAATTCGTTTTCTCATCTCTCTGGAGAGTGTGGTTATTACCTCAAATGACAAAATAGAGCCCACTCTGTAAGTTAGTGGTGTCCTCAGAGACTCGAACCAAAAGAACGAAAATTTGTTCTTGAGATTCCATCAAATCCACTACCGCCGCCAGAGACCAAGCAGGAGAGAGAGAGAGAGCAGGTGGATGAAGCGAGAATGCGAGAAAACCGATAAAGCGAGAGAGTGAAAGAGACAGACTCTTTGTCAAATAGTCTAGAGACTTGCTTTGAAGGAAGTGAGAGTCAGAAAAAGAGAAGGTTGTGTCGAAATCTCCGGTACGTATTCAATGTAAAAACAGAGGTAAGAAACAGAAGAATAAGAACAACCTGAAGAAGATGGATAATCAGAAGAGGAAAGAGACAGAGAGTGAGGGGGAATAATAAGTTAGACAAGTAAGAGAACAGAAAAAATCTAGAGAGGAGACAGACAGACAGACAGACAGACAGACAGAAGGTGTTAGTGACACGCTAAAGAAGAAAACAGGTTCAGAAAATCAGCTGACAAAACACGAGTGATAGAATATACAGAGCGACTGATATTGCGGGTTCTTTGTTATGTTTGTATCCTTTACATCACAACGGAAATTAAATTTAAAATCTGACTTTTGCTTTCTTTTGTTCTCAAGTGTAAACGGAAAAAATGTGAATGCACCGTTTCAACCAGCTGCAAAAGAGAGAGAGAGAGAGGTGGAGGAGGAGGAGGGAAGTCAAGATGTGACCTGAAAACGAAATAAAGAAATCTGTTTGATTTGACAAGCGAGAACCATTTTTATCCCACGAAAGGCGCACATGTTTCTCCAATATAAAGGTAATTCCAGGGTGTAGTGTTCCTGCAGTCTGTCGAAGCCCTGCCAAGCACCTTCCGCGGCCGCAAAGTAGGTCAGCAATCAATCGTCATGATATTACTTACGTGCCTCTGATGAACTTGACTTTCGATTAGCGCATAAATTTTACGGGAAAAAAAATCGACTCCTAACATCGAAGTCGATGCTATGCTATTGGCAGAAAGAAACAGGTCAGGGCATTAGGTAGCTTTATGTCCCTAGCGCGTGTTTGAACCTCTTGAGGAAGAAGAAGAAGAAAAATGAGGAAGACACAAAAAGGAGAAAGAATCTTCGTCATTTAATACATCATCAGTTTGCACAGGGACTGTATACGGCCTTAAGACCGCAATATCATAGCAATTGTACTTGTTAATGACTTTCACCGTCTCCTGGCTCAGTGCAAGTTCCCAGTGGGAAACGAAAGACGAGAGTTAACGAAGAGGTCGAGAGTAAATACATGTTTCTTTGTGCCAGACATCACGACAAACATGTCCTCAAGTTGCTTACCCTTATTCTCACAAATGTCGCGCGCAGTTCAGAGAGGGCAGATGTAACATTGAAAAGCAGTTGCTTCTTCTTGTCGCCGAAAAAAGAAAATGTCTCTATGAGATCGAAAACGATGGAAGGAAGGTGTTACAGGTAGAGACATTCGTGGTGATGACAGTCGCTGTGCAGCTGCTCAGCTAAGCAGCCCCAATATACACATATGTACATACATACAAATGATATTGTATTATATTATATTACAAATTTTATTATACCTTATTTGAGGATACCGCCAGAAAACTAGCGGATAAGCTCTATCTTGTGTCTAAGGTCGAAGACTCGTGGGGTGGCGGTTGAATACCCCGTATAATGCAACGTTCTGATCCCTTATGGGGTGGGGGTTGTGGAGGACAGGGAGGAAGCTGATATGGGCAGCGTCCCATAAAAAAGTGCTGGCCAGGAGACAAGCGTGATCTCTAGAACTGGACTCTCTTAGATCGAAAGGTTGTGTAGCTACTTGTTAATTATTATTTTTTTGTTCGTATCTAACCCTGCGTGGGGATCTTTAAAGACGGGTACCGTTAAACAAATTTAAAGGAAATTTAAAATGGACTTAAGCCATGTCCTCGTGGTTTTCAAAGGAAAAATGATAAATGTGACATTTGTTTAGTGTAATGTCATAAAGGTTAATGTGCACTTTAAATGTAATCTTAGAAACGACTTAGCAAGATTTCGAGATATTTGTACGTATTAACAACCGGCATAACAGTACCCTGGTAAGACCAACTTTCTCTTGCCTCCAAGAATCACCCAATATCGTTATGTGAGCCAAAAACTTCTAACATCCATATTTCCTGTCTTGCTATTTAAATCCCCTGCCACAATAAGGTACACATCACCATATTTTAGCAAACACTCCATCGGCCATTCTTCAATAATATTAATTCCATTGCTAATCCCAAAATGTGCAAAGCCTTCTGGTGATATGTAAGCAGAAAGGTAAAAAAATATCCCTATCCAACCCCAAAAAGCTTCTTGTCAATTTTAAAAAATCTTCAGACTGTAAAAAAAAATCATCTTCCAGATTGCAAACGTAAGGCATTATTTTGTTTCTTATCAAAAAAAGTATCCCACTCGAACGTCTGCCGTTGTGGGTAAATTTAACAGAAGGTTTAATGAAAAATGTGTAGTCCAGAAAATCATTGGCCAATACTCCACCGCTATGAGATAGCCTTAGTTGCTGACTTGGCATAAAACAACAATTAACATTAATTAACCGCAAGAGAGGCCTTATCCCCTACAATTATGCAGCAACAGCAGCAGCAGCAGCAGCGGCGGCGACAGCAGCAGTTGAGCAGCACGATCACAGGCACCTGCAAGCAGCTTTTAAATCTTTACCTTTCTTTACAGCAGACACACAACAGCGACTACAGCAGCGGATCATTACCTCCTCTACATCTTTACCATCCCCTCCATCTACACAGACACCAGCGGCCAAGTGTAAGTGTGAGAGAGGAAGAGTGTGCGAGAAACAGCCTTGAAAATGGTGCACGTATCTTTTAAAATAAGGCTAACAAGTTGCTTTATCTTTAGTCAGAAATATAGGATCTGAACAAGGCATTCATAAAGGAATTTTTTTAACAACAAAAAGTAATAGATTATGCTTATCTTATGCAGGATATCTTGTTTGACTGTGAAGCTTTCATTATTTTTTCCACTACATCATGCTAATTTCATTTTTTTAAGTGGCAATATTTGCAAGTTCTTAAAAGCAGCAGCACTTAAATTCCTATAAAAACCTTAATAAAGAGAGAAGGTTTAAGTATTATTCCAGGGAACAGAAGTCTTGAAAGAAATAGCTCCTATCCCAATCAGCAAACCACAGTTTATAACTGGCTAGAGGGAACAGAAACAGTTTATTATAAGTAGATCAAAATGATTAACTATAGCAAGGATATGTGCTACTCAAATGGCAATAAACGATACGAAATTATGCACCCCATTGTTTTCTGTATAGCTGTCTCTTACAGCAGCCCTGCTTTCATTATTATCACCCTTCACATGTCAACCCCCTGAGCCCTCCAGTCGTCGGTGGGAGCTCTTGATAAGAAACTTCTATCTTGTATAGTCCCAACCACATGAAATTTCTGTTCTGTATGGTGACAGTTAACAGTCGCAAATTGGTGTAAAAACTTTCAAATCAAGTAGATACGATTTTTTGAACTGTCTTCCGGTACTTCTTCCTTATTCTTACAAAGTTCAGTTTCTCGTGCTTTTTCACTGCCCGTCCCCCTCCAGTCATTTCGAATTTTATTTCCCACCCCAGGCTGGTCTTTATTTTCAGGATGTCGCATCCATACTTCTGGCAGAAAAGAATGGTTTCACCCGGGGAACGAAGGTGAGAAGAACACGCGGTGACGGCTACAGAAGTAGTCATGCTTCTCTAATCGGTTCAATGTGGCCTGTCAAGTATCCTCACCTCCCTCCCCCCAAGTCAGACCTGTTCTTTTATGCGAGACGGCAGAATCTGGCCTTTCAAAACAGCAGTAGTTGTGTCCCCTAGCTTCTGACAGGACTGTGACGAATTTTTGGACAGTGGAGCTTGAGAAGAATAATGTGAACATAGTTTACACAAAATAAGACTAATAAGCATCTCTTATTTTTTATTAGGACCTTACGGCAAAAATAAGCACTTTTAAGGCCTCATTTTGCCCACCCTAAATTTACAAACTTATAAGCACCAATGAGGACCGTACACACCCTGCTTCTTTGAGGATAAGTGGCATCCCAACAGCTTGCTCAACAGCCCGTATGACGTAGCGTTCTTCCCTTAACCCCCAGCCGTGAAGTAGGTACCCGATTCCGTAGAATGTTGCGAGAGATGAGGAGATGAGCACCACCCTCAGAAAAGATAACCCATTAAAAGATAAGCGAGGGCTGTAATTTCTCACACTGCACCGATCGTCAGGTCCTTTGATTACCTATTTTCTTTCCCCCTTTTCTTCTTTGTTCATTTAAATGTTGTAGACTGTTTGAGAACAGCATCTGAGACTGCATTGAAGTGCAGATACTCACCACTCTCCACGCACCACAATAAATACATAAATGATTAAACTCAATATAAATTTATATAAATTATCCCAGTGACGCAGACTTTTCCGAAAGAGAACACGTGCCCCGTTCGCAGGCTTTAGAATACGTTTACTCCCGAATATTTTACATCCAGAATATTCTTTAACCTTTTCTTCTGTACTGTTAAAAATAAAACAAAGTTAGAGTTCCCTTCCACTTCTCTTCCTTTTCTTGGACAAGACTAATTATTGGCGCTTGAAAGCTCCGGGTTTGTGTTCAGTTTTGATTGGGTTTGACGCCGAGGTCGATAACCCAAGACAGCGGGCACGCCTGTCACTCACAAATAAGACTGGAAACAAAATAAAGAGTGTGAACTCGTCAGGCTGTTCGTCATCAATGGGAACAAAGGTGGTCAATTAAAAATGAACGAGCTGCTTCTTGGCAGCTGAGATCCGGAAACGTAGGATGGAAGACCTCGGGGAATCTCTCCCGCATAATTTCATTCTCAGCTACCTCCCACTTCTTGTTGTGACCAACAACAAAAAAAATCCTCACAAAACAAGTGATGGGGGACCACAAGCTAACATGTCAACTGGACACCTAAAAGGTCTAGTATTGTGCAAAACTTGGGATAAGCTCAGTACAACCAGTTGTGGGGGAAAAACTTCTTTTTCTTCTCTAGGCACAAAACGATATCAAACTCGTGACGGTGTGATTGTCTACGGATAAGTAATTAACATATCACTTCAGCTCTCCCATTGGTTCAAACATTGATCATGTAGAAATATATTTATGTACACTCCAATTACCTGTGGGTTTTACAACCACTTTCTGTGCAGGATGACGTTTGTAGAAGTGCATCTCGAGAACGACAGAATGGTATTCATCCAGATGTATGGAAGCAGTGTCTTGTAATGAGCTCTGTCTACTCCTTAGGAGAAATTTTTTCTCTATAGTAGGCCTTTAACAGTAGAAATATCGTTGCCTTTAAAAGATCGCTTACTGTCAGAAAACCAGAACTAGATGTAAATGAAGTATACATATGGAATTAACTGGTGGGGAGGGGGGCAAGGAACTAGATAAGGCAAAGGGAAGGGGACACTAAAGGGGCCGTAAAATGGGAAAACGATCTGTATTTATGTGTTTATTCTGGGTATTTGCGTAGATGATACCCGACACAACCGACGGAAAAAAACGGTGGGGGTACAGTTAGTAATCGCTTGTCAATACTAGTAAAGATTTGTAGGACATTTTCTGTCTCTGGTTGCCAGTTTCAAACCATTTTAAGTGGCTTTATAAGCTGCAGTAACTTTGGAATAATACTACGTGGCTTAGTTTTTCACATACTTAACCCTCAGTCTCTAATCTACTTTCACTGTCTAAGCTGTTGAAAGACAGAAATAATTAGACAGTAAAACTGATGCTTTCGTCCCCACGTCACGAAGTCTTACAAGCAATACAATAACAATTCAAATTTGTTTTTATAAAAAGCAGTCGCGACCACTAAATAATACTTTGCCTACTTTTATCTGTACATTAATTTAATAACATAAGTTTATAAAAATGAAATGGAAAGTAAAACTCTTAGGAAAATATTGGTTAAGTCCAGACTTTCTTTCCATACCCGTAGGATCTATTCACATTGAGCTTTAAGGAGAGTTTTATGTATGAGGAAAAGATAGGAATAGTCACACAAGTCGCTGCGTCATTTGATAAGCTTTAAATTATATTGTAAGGATCAAAATGAGGTATACACATATTATTGTTCTAATACTAACGTAAATAATAATAATAATAATAATAATCTAATAATAGTCAAATAATCAAAGTATATACTGCTGGTTTAGAATTTTGAACGAAATAACATAAGTCTAAAGACAAAAAATAATAACGATGATAATAATAATAATCATATTGATTTATATAACACCTAAACCAACCATCAAGGCGAGCTCAAAGTGCTTTACAAAACAGCAAACATAGATAATAAGAACAATAATGTTCCAGGAGGACATAACTGTCAGTTTTAGAAGCAAGGAAATATAAGTGACCACGATGTAGTCAAGAAAATTCATGGAACAAGCGACAAAATAAGCACACTTCCCGTCAGCAGTGCACCCAAAGTCGTGTACACGCACAGAGACCAAATTTAAACATGTAGTGGAAAATATGGCGACGAAACATAAGGATTGTAGATGAGAGTATGTGAAGAGTGCATTGTCCGTAGATCAGAAGCAAAAAGGTATAACAGGATAAACGCAGAGAAGTAATCCCATCAAGCGAAGAACTTCAAACAAAATGGCCAAGACGAACAATAAGCTGCGGAGACCGTTAGTGGAAGAAGTGGTATACAGATGAAAACGATTTGGCCCAAGTAAAGAACAATCCGAAGCAGAGCTATACCAGAGTATGCACAAAACAACAGGCCATATCGAAGTCTACCTAAATCTACAGACAAAATGTCAGAAAGCAATCCTCTTTAAGTTAGTTAGGCAAATAGGTATAACTCATAACTTAAAAAGATATTGATATTTGTACAAAATCACATTCTATATAATTTTGGATTAACGACCCATCCTTTGTGGGCTACGAACAAAATACTGAAAATACATTTCACTTACATACATTTAGTAAGATTCTGCGGTTTTTTTGTGTAGATATGACAACGAAATACGAAAACAACACCAACAACGGATCGGAAAGATAGAAAGCTCGGATCACAAAATAATATTGCTAATGTTAAGATAGCCCGCCCTCAGCCCTGAGGCCTAGTTACTTGCGGTCCCCTGGGCAGCTGATAGACGTGTTAGTTATCAGGGGAGATCACTGAAGCAGTGCTAACAAGTGGTGGGTGGTAATAAGGTGGTGGCCTCAGTCAAAGACAGAAAAGCGATATTCTGGATGTCACTTCCGGTGAGGCATGCAGCGCCCCTGACACGGAACTCGTGAAGCTTGGGGAGCTTACTCTTAATTCTTCGTATTACCTACAGCGCCACCTGGAAGGCGTCTTCGAAAGTAGTAGTAGCAGCAGCAGCAGCAGTAGCCTTCCCACAATACAAACAGCAAAACCAAACTAAGGAAGCAAAGGTCTGCAAACGAAGACACCGGTACTCAGCGAGGATGCTCTCAGGCCAACTTGGGTCGCAAAAGCTTAGCCTGGTAAGCTAACCGCCGAAGAAAGAGGGCGGAAGCGAGGAACTGAAACAAAATCGCGGCGCAGCAGCGAGATGCGTGGTCAGCAGCGACGCCCGCCATTAGCTCGGCATTTCGCGCCTCGCCGAGCGTGACACAGCACTCCCCTCACTCCCCCTAACCTCCCGTTGCCGGGCCTGGTGGTGCTTGAATGGAGCTTTCATTGCGCGCAGGCTGTCGCATTGGCGGCCATTTATCAAAACTTGCAGCCTGCCTCCAGGGACCGTACAACCAAATATCGACGCCTCCCCTTACTCCCCCCTTCCACCAACCAATTCTTTTCCCTCCCTTTTACCCTCTTCCCCCATCCAGTCCGACTTTCCCGTCCACAGACTGGCTCCTACTCATCTCCATGGCATCCTGCATAGCCCAGTCATGCATCCTTCACCGATTCGAAGCGTCCCTTTCGCCTCCTGCACGTTTGTCCGTCCGTTTGTCTGCCTGTTTCTCTGTCTGTCGTCTGTCTTTCCTTTGTGAAATTTTTATGCCTTTCTCCTACTTCTTTCACTTCTTTCTCCTGCCAGGTCCCATCAACTTGGAACAGATTACCCGTCAGCCTTCATCACTCTGATTCTCTTGCCTCCTTTAAGTCTAAACTTAAGACACTTCTTGTAGGTCTTTTTGTGACTGTACGTGACTTCGTGTGTATGCAGGCCTCTATGTGGGTGTTTGTGTGTGAGTACGTGGGTGGGCGTGAGTGTATGTGTGCGTGCGTGCGTGTCTGTGTACGTGCGTGCATGCATATTTCTATGTGCATGTGTGCGTACGTGTTGATGTGTGTCAATGTGTGTTGATGTGTGTGCATATCTCTTCCTTTCATTTCTTTTAATTTTCTCTCCAGCTCTTTGACTTCTTCACCTCGATCTTTATCTTTATACGTATGCAATGATCACTCGAATTGTGTGAAACACTAAGACGCCTTGACTCTCCCAGTTCTCCCAGAGGAAGGGGATGTCCACCATCTCAGAAACACTGATGTCGTTGCAGTCTATGTTGCGCGCATGTCAGTGGAAGCAACCCCTCTACCGCGCACTCAGGGCTTCTGTTCAAATAACAAGATTTATTTGCCTTCCCTTTTTCCAAACTCCTCTTTCTTCTGGAAGTTCTTTGTAGCCAGGGGAGCCGTTTCCGGCTCCGCGAGCGCATGCGTCGAGGTGCGGGAGTGGCCATGGATTGCAAGGGGGCGGTGGTTTTAGTCTGTTAAATGACGGAGTGAGCTGAGAGGTAAGAGCCATCTCTTCTCCTTCGTGAACGCCATTCTTCCAAGGATAGTTGACACGGGGGAGTTCTTTTGTGTTTATAAATGTGTTTGCAGTCGAAATCCTTTCGTTTTGGGTTTCATCCAAACCTCGCTTCTTTTCTTTCTGACTCTGTCTCTCAACATCCTCTCAAAGGATATGTATGTTTATCTCTGTGTGTGTGTGTGTGTGTATTTTTGCGGGGGTGTGCTCGTGCCTACCTCGCTCCCCTCTCCATCTTTCTACTCGGCAAAAATCTCGTTTTTTTTTAAGGTTTATCCATTAGAAATCCTTTTAAGTGCTTAGGCCTCTTCGCCGTCGGCTTAGGTTGCGATTGTTGGACAATGTTCCTGAGGGACCCTCTACAATTAAGGGATCGCTAAGCAGAAAATGACTGCGGGAGCAGAAACACCAGACCGGTGGATTTTCCAAGGCGAACCACTCTACAGACACTAGAGGTGAGGTAGAACCATTTAGCAGTCACCTAGGCATAAGCATAGCTATGTTCCAGAACTAGCGAACCTGCTGCTTGCTCTCTGTCTCTTATTTGCCTGCACGAGACCTTGAACCTGTTTACATAAACAAATTGTTCAATCAAGTTTTTTTTATTGACGTCAGAAGAATCGAAGCAGGAAGATTTCTTTTGGTTCCATTAACATCGTTTCCGACAAACAGTCAAGGAAAAAAGTGCCTGTTGATTGTTATCAGGCAATTTAAATGTTCTATAGTCCTCCCAGTTTAGTAATTTTTTTGCTCCGCGGGCACAACGTGGTATCCGCTGTGACACAATGCAGTATCCACTGGGACACAGCGTCTCCCTGAGTAGCGCGTGTATTGACAGTTTTCATCTGCCCTGCTGCGCTTGCGCAGTCAGGCGGCTCTGCGAGACGGGCAGCGTAAATCACGAGAGTTGCTAGTGGGAAAAGGAATTAATTAAGCAATACAAGAGAAGGAACTCTGTACATAGCTCTCCCGTTCACGGCTACACGCCTCGTCTTTGGACCAATCCTTCAGACCACGGCCTCTGAAGTCAAAATGCCAGTCTATGGAAGAAGGACCCGAGAAAATATTGGAAATGTTTCGGATCCCTACCGTAAAAACATGTGACTATATATGTCACGATTTCTATGACCGTCATACATTTAAAAAACTGACAAATATGGTGAAATTTTTTACCCTTACTCACGCGTTACTTTTTTTTTTAACTACAGAAGGAGAAAATCACACTATGCGAGCCTCATTCAAAAAGTTCTAATTCTCATTCAGAAAGAAGAGCCATAGATGAACATTTTAGTTGTTGTAACACACTAACGCTTCTTATAAAACTAATACAGATTTCTGTTTTAATGTGTGTTTGTGAGGCCCATACAAAGGTGAAGGGTAGTACGACAAATTTAAAAATGGACAAAACAGAGGCCCGAGCAGTCATAAAGCATCTGCAAAATAAAGGTATGACAAACAAGGAAATCCATGAAGACATGTTACACTTGCTGAGGACTCCTCTTCCTATGCAACTATAAAGAAGTGGGCTGCTGAATTCAAGCGGAGCAACATTTTTCACTTTCTCAGGACTCCCCTTCCTATGCAACTATGAAGAAGTGGGCTGCTGAATTCAAGCGGAGCAGGGTCAGTACAGAAGATGACCCTCGGCCAGGTCGTTCAAAAACATCAACAACTGATGATCAAGCCATTCATCGTATGTTTTTGGATGACAGACGTCTTACTGTCTAGTAGATAGCTAAGTCCATAGGCATTAGTTCTGGTTTAGTCCACACTGTTTTAACTGAGATCTTGGAGCTGAGCAGCTGTCTGCAAGATGGGTCCCAAGAATGCCGACGCCAGAGCAGAAGCTGCATAGGGCTGACGTTTCCAGGACACTTTTGACTCGCTTCCAGCCTGACCCTGAGAATTTCCGCCGCAGATTATTAACTCAAGATGAAACCTGGGTTCATCACTTCGAACCCGAATCAAAGATTCAAACAGGGGAAACACTGTGGTACTCTACCCCTGAGGAAGTTCAAGCAGGCAGCGTCTGTTGGCAATGTGATGGCTTCTGTTTTGTTTGGGATTCTGAATGCGTAATCATGGTAGACTACCGGAATAGGGAAAACTATTAATGGACAGTACTCAGTATTCATCAGAATTAACACAGTTGAAATAAGCAATCAAGTCGAAACGCAAATGAAAGCTGAGGGCAGGTGTGCGCTTTCTCCAGGATAACGCGCCCGTTCACTTTGCTCAGGTTTAGCAGCTGAAGCAACCAACTGTGACTTTGAATTGCTACCCCATTCCGCTTACTTGCCAGACTTAGCTCTGTCTGATTCTACCTAAATTCAACTCCCACCTACGCGGTCGCCATTTTGGAAACAATGATGAAGTCTTATGTGCTGTGGAAATGTTTTTGATTGAACAGGAAACCACCTTTTTCTGTGATAGTTTTGCAATGCTTGAGCGTCGTTGGAACAAGTGCATTGATGTCAAAGGGGACTATATAGAAAAATTGATAAAACGTGTCCTGTTTTTGCAACTTCTTCTGAGTGAGGCTTAGAACTTTTTGAACGACCCTCGTAGGACTGCAGGGCTGCCACTGAATAAAAAGGCTGAGACCATGTGGACATTGTAGTACCCACGGGTACCTGTGAGACTCTCAGATATGAACGCAAAGAAAAGACACCGGCTCATGCATTGTGTTCAAGCGCGCTAGCAGGTCGGCACCTAAAACAAAAGTCTGACAGGAACAGTTTTATCTCGAGCATCATTTTTTTCTTTTACCATTCTTCTTCTTCCTCCGTTTCTGTTCTTCTTATAAGAACTCTTATTCAAAGACGGCATGTGTTTAAATTTCAAGTGTAATATAGGGGCCAGAGGCCGTGTTAACAGCTAAATGTTAACGCCTAGCACTCAGCTTAAATGATTATAAAATATTAGCAGTTTAGCTGACCGTTACCTCGACTGTCCCTGATCGCAAACAGCAACGAGTCCAGAACATGATGAGTATAGCAGAGACAACTCCCGAACCTCCAAAGTAGAATTTTGTGAACAAAGTGGCGTCTTACCAGGGAGTAACCTCTTCCTGCACCTATGATTTTATGACTTGCTCTTTGCTAGGTAGTGGATAGTAGGAAATTCTAACCGCAGCCACTCGTGGCATATCAGTAAACAGGATACAAATGTTGAAGAGAGTGGAAGACTGGAGAGATAGTTTCTATCGATTGCTAATTCAAGTGATCCTCAAACTGACGATTTAAGAAGACATTTAACCTGTAACCGTGACGGAACAATAAACGTTGGCAGAAAGTCAGAGAGAGCAGAGCCCATCCATCCGAACATAAAGACAGTACGGCGATAAAAACGACCTCAGCCTCTAACTACACGATGCGAACACATCTGACGATGTCCCTTCTGATGTGTTATCTCCTTGGGTGTTGAGGACATTGTCACAAAACGAGGCAGCACAGAAAATTCAAAACGTTCAGTCTGGATGCAATCTGAGACATGCCGATAAATCTTTTCCTTCCGTGACAAAAAATCTCTGAAAAAAGAAATCTGACAGATGCCAGAGCCATAGAAGTAGAACCTGCTACTGGAAATGCTTTAAAATATTTATTGAGGAAGCGCAAGAGCTTGGAAACCTGAGTACTTATTGTCAAAAAATATAATGCTACGCTGTTTCATGTTCTTTGCTTATTATTATCAAGGAGAGAAGCACTATTTATAGACAACTTAAAGAAACTTGAAAGAAGCCATAAAGCAACGATTAGACCTTATGACATGAGAGTACGACTATTTTCTAAGCAAAACGAACAGCCATGCTGCTGCACAAGAAAAGGAAGGGAGGAGTTTTAAAATATTATCTTCACACGCTTCCAAATGACAGAAACTTGAGAAGATAGTGAGCCACCAGAATGAAAGGTTCGACTTGGGAGCCTAAAGATTCAGACGCCTTGTTCTCAAAGCACTTTGAAGAGAAATGCTTTAAGACAGGGACGCGAATGAGAAAATTGTAAGACTCTAACCAGACGTGTCCCAGCTTTTTCCAGATGCAGCTCCTACAATTTTTCAGCTTAGAGTTAGAGAACAAAAAAAAAAAAAAAGAAGAAGACTGCATCCGATAGACGATCTTCATTCGCTAAACGATTACATTAACAACAGTTCAGTGTTAGAAGTGCTAGTGCTAAGACTTAGGGAAGACGCACTTCGCAAGTTATGGTGCAGTCTGTGCGAGACTGTGCACTTGACAATCTTTCTTAGTACAGCTTCCGATTAAAACAAATTTTGTCAATGACAAAGCTAGATGAAGTGCTATACAAATACATAATATTACCCACAGGTTTTATTTTTATGGATCTCATTCAAGATCAATTTACAGATTGGCTGATGGTGTGAAGAAAACAACGGTGGGTCGGGGGAGGGACAGACTTTCTAAAATGTGAGTTAGATAAAGTGCAACTGCCGATGCTATTTCTGAAAACCAAGATAGAGTCGATGCCAGTGCACTGAGATGACAGCAGCCTGTCAGAAGCGAAGACACGTGGAGGTAGAAAGAGCAGGAAAATCAGCGCTGTAGACCGTGGAAAGAGAGGCCACGACATCTATTTACTAGGATTCTACAGCCATAGCAACATTAACAGAGCGCATCAAACACCAAGTGGTGGCTTGACTAGGACCACGCCCCTCTCACTCTGTGTGTGTGTGTGTGTGCATGTGAGTGCACCGGCGCGAACCAGCATGCACTCCTCCGTGCTGACGATCTGACTTTGCGATAATCAAACAGTTTTTTTTCAGGTGGTGATGGGGGTAACTGGTAAGAAGGAGCGAATATGGAGCATGTTTGGGAAGAATTATGTGAGTTTGCAAACAGACTGTAATAGTGGCAGTCATATACAGCTATTTAAACTGAGTAGAACCGTTTTGCTGCAGAAAAGACACTCCACCTAGTACCTCACCTGCAGCGGTGTATGCGAATCCCATTATCTATTAACCATGGCTTTGGCTAAAGACTCAAAACATGCTCCAAAACACGTGCTTCATCTTTGTCGCAGTGCTACCCGGGCGTTGAGCTATTCGCTCACGCAGAGCATGCACACTCTCACACTCACTCGCTACGCTCACCGCACACACACACACACACGCACACACACATATACACACTACATATATATATATATATATATAAACGCACGCACACGTGTTCACGACGTTTTTCTGATGCGGATACTTCTGAAACAGTCTTTATTGCCAACGTCACTTCCTATCATGCTGCTTTACGGGTGCATTGCACTTACGTCTTTACTGTGAATAACCAGGGTGTTCCCATGTTGTTCTTGTGACGTCATACAAGGACGGTTGGGTTTAAATCAAATTCGCTGCCGTATTTCGTGACAAATTTTGGCCTTAATTGGAAGTCGACACGACTAACAGTTTTGTTTGTTTGTTTGTTTGTTTGTTTTGGTAACAATTGTTTACTGCAAATGCTTTTATTTTACTTGATATATTGTTTTATTCATTTCACTTTATTTTCGTCACAAACAAATGAAAGCGCGTAAGTTCCGCTGGACGGTGAATAGTGGTTCCAAGGCGCTTACTTTGGCGGAAGTGGCATCATTGAATCAATGAGTAAGATCAATCTGGCTTGGCTCCCTAAGTTGGAATCGATGAAACCGTCTGGGAACTCCGGAAAAATATGACTTTACTAGAGCTAAATCACCCTGGTAGGTGCTTAAAGTGTAAAAAAAAAGCAGATGTTAACATATTGGCCTTAAGAGGGAGGTTTAGGAGGAACAGAATAACCATTTTAAACTAAGACGTACGCCTGTTAAGGATCCATCTTCTTAATTAATTCTTTTGAAACTTTTTATCTCTTGCTTGTTAATTAGTGCATCTGAAAAGACTCTGTCTTGGTCACTTTTTAATTCGTGCGTATCAAAAGTCTTTCTCGCGTGTTCATTAGAGTATCTCTAAAATATGTAATGAACGTCTTAAGTAATGCATCTTAAAAGTCTCTCACACCCACTTCCTGGTGAATCTCAAAAGTTAATTAACGCATCTTCCTCATTCCGTCGCTTTTTCTCTCATACCCACTCACGAACATGCACAGAAAAACATATACATATTTTCTCTTCCTTTCTCTCTCTCTCTCTCACTAGTAATAACGCACACAGCAGACCACACTTCTGTACTCATGAAGATGTGTTTGTCTTTTTGCATATTAACGAAGTGGAATACAACAAACAAGTGGAACAAAAATGAAACAGTTATTTTTTGCGCTTTTGTGGCCTTCACCTTGTACCTCTAATTAGGATTCAGGTGCACATCAGGTCACGAGACTGATGAGTTGATGGTTTCTGCGAAGTATTCAATTAAACTTTTACTATTTTGCAATCCCTTTAGTTGCTCTTCGTTATTCACTCAGCTAACACTTAGCAAAGTGTTGTAAATCGTTAAAAAAAAAAACACTCACATAGAATACTGAGAATTTTGCGAGCACTGGCGAAAAAAAAACAACTAGTAAAGCTTTGGTTGACGTCTTTTACTCCAAGGAGGAGAAGAAAAAAAAAGAAGCAGAGGCAGTAAACCTCAGAGAAGGTGCCTCTCAGTCCTCTACCATGGTTACGCCTACTTGTCTTGGCTTGACAGCTTGTGCGCGAGGTTGGCACTCGATTTGACCTCCGGCATGTGGTATGAAGTGCAATAAAAGTCATCATTTTGTCATCACGCCTGCGAGTCGATGATGTTTGTAGTGCTTGAGAAACAACAATAACAAAAAAATAAATAAATTAATAAAATATGGCGGGCGACATGCGCAATCGCAGTGAACCAAACACGGACGCGCTGGCACAGCGACGACTGGAACAACTCGTGACCGGAGGAAGGGACAAACTAACGGGAGGGAGATGCAAAGTGACGGGAGGGAGATGCGAAGTGCGCCCTGCCATTCCTGGCCCCGTTACCAGCGAGTCTGAGCACCTTTAGGTCTGATGTCGCACCGCGATGCACTTCCTTCCCTGAAACCGATCCTTCCACTTCCCATTTTGTCTCTTTTTATTGTCAAGCGGAATTCGCAGCGATTACGAAGAGCAATGGCGGCGATCTCTGAAAGGCGAAATTCAAGGAGAGTGAATAAAGGCCCTCCACTGGTAGATCTATCGGCGTATAAGCTCCCTTTCAACCTTCCCACCGCTGTTACTTCCCACCCAAGGTTCGTATGCACACGCACGGCATTTAGCCCTGTGGTCAAACTAGAAGCGTTGACAGTTCCTTCGTAAGTAAGGACTTTGCGGCAAGACCTTGGAGCTGCTAGTAAAAACCCCGGTCCAAGACCTTAACCGACTTCAGAGAGCATAGAGTGACCGTCAAGACGGCATTTGAAGCAGATAAAATTTATAGACAAAGACGTGGCCCTGGCTTTTTATCAAGACTCCCCATTAGGTCGAAGCGAAAAGTAAAAAAAAAAAAAAAAAAAATAGCTTGTCTGATAGAGCAAGGGATTTGTCTCAGGCCCTATTACCTGGACTCGGGCGGCAAAGGTCGGTCGAGGTTGCTGCGCACTCGTGGCTGCCCGGGGCCCTGGGTGGGGGTAGAGAGCGGAGAGGGTTTGCCAGTAGGTGGGTGGGCCGTCTACGCACAGATCCAAGTAATTCGCTTGATGAACCAGGTTGGTGTGAAAGGGAATGGCTAATGGCGAAGTCGTGATAGTCACCAGATAGGAGATGTTTATGCAGAGTGAAAACAAGTGGGGAGGGATGGCCGTTGGGACGGGGAAAAACCTGGTTGTTGTGGTACGGAAATAAACATTGGGGACTGCGTAAGTGCACGTGCGGAAAAATGAACGAACGAGTGACAGTGCACACATTTGTACACTTACAAACCGGTAAAAAGGACACACACACAAAGTAACAAGGGGAAGAGTGAGAGAGAGGATGGGGGTTAAGAGAGAAAGAAAGAAAAATACTCGTCATGCTGTCCTCTGCTTTCCTACTCATCTACCAACTCATCATCGAGCGACCCATTTCCCTTGGCATGCTTTTTTTCCTCTCGTGAGGGAAACAAAATCGGAAATCAAAACGATAAAATTTTCTGTTAAAAGCAAATAACATCAGTAATAGCACTCTAAAAATGTAAATATTTTCGAGACGGGAACACTGCGCGGTATCCAGAATAACAATTTTTATATAAAAAAAACGCAGAAAGGAACGCTGGCAAAATGAGACAAGAAATTAAACAAATAAGTCCTTTTTAAAAGAAATCCTCCCGGAAGATACTGTCTGCAGCTGCATGCAATCTCCCGAAAATAGTTCCACCCTGACACCTTTCTCTCCAGCGTGTTTCCGGACTAATCTCGAGCATTAATTATGTACTTTGTTGTCGACACGAGACTGCTTATCATGTAAATATCCCGAAGCAACGGGTGGGAAAGAACTGGACATGGCTCGCTCTACAGGAATCCATAGTAAAGAACGTCTGCTACCTTTTTTTATTATTATCCTGGTGACAATATGTTCGGGACTGTATGGGAGTGTGAGGCTGAGCGTCGGGAATCAGTATGTTGTGCCGAGCTAACTACTAACACTGCATCAATGCAAAGCATCCGACTATTTAAACAAGTGCCAGGGATGACTAAAGACTGATGTGGAGCATTTTACCTCGTTGAGCATTTTAAATGAGGCTTGATGAGTTTACAAAACAGGAAGAACTATCTCCTCTCTCTCTCTTCCTGTCTTGCATGCTTGTGTAACTTGGCCGCTCGGCTATCTGCTTCTCCATGACAAAGTGACTCAATCCACGCCGTTATTAGCCATGCAGAGAAAGACCCCTGTGTTCTACAGTAGCATACCGACAGGGGAAAAAACTAAAAGTACAAAAAGAAGAGGGATAGAGAGAGAGAGAGAAAAAAAAAGAAGCGCTCAATTCAAAGTGGTCAGGATTTGAAAATGTCAGCGAAGGATCGTAATGTTCTCTAACAGAAACCTGTCTCCAAGAGGACTTGTGTACACACGTGGCTGGGCGCTAACTAGATGGTCAACTCGCATCAGTCAGATAAGTTGCTCGAAAAAAAATACACAAGAAATCGCTGCTACACGTTTGCCTTCCAGCGACAGCCTAGCGACAAGGTGTGTGGCTGACGACCATAGTTACAAGATAACGCGCCGATTGCGGTCTTCATTTATTTATTTTCTTTTGTTACAACACCCCCCTCACTCTACACACACACACACACACACACACACCCGCGCGCGCGCAAACACAGAGAGGAATGGAAATTCAAGATAATGTTTTGTCAATATGATTAACAAGCAAGAATTAAGAAAATAATATTCCTTTGTTGTCGTTTTTTCAGTAATGGCGGTACTGCAGTTTCACCAAAGTCACAGTAAAATACTCGATCCCAAGCCCAGTTTGTCGTCCCCCACTACCTCCTCCCAATATATATATATATACATGCACATAAATATAGCAAATGACTGTAGATAGTGACAGTGGATGAGACCACATGCATATTCCACAGTCGGCTTATTAGAACAAGTCAATTATTCAGGCAAATACAGACAGCCAACCAGACAGACAAACAGACTAACAATATTAACAGGAGAAAGGTGTGAGTGGAAGAGAGAGAGAGAGAGAGAGGCAACAAAAGCACAGGCAGAGGAGAACTAGACATTAGACATCACATGGAGTCAGAAGAGTTTTGAAACCTTGTAAAAATAGCAGTTCCACTTACTCCTTCAGACTCATTTGTAACACAAACAAAATATTTTAAGAATATGATTTTGTACAGAGTTCCAGACATTTCCTTTCTGACGTCAGCCACACAAAGAAAGGTAAAAGAATAATTGGAAAGGGGATGACTGGGCAGAAAGTAGGATCGACTTGAAAAGAAAAGAGTAGAGGGAGAAGAAGAGAAGAGGATCTGACGGGGGAGGGGGGGCGTGGAACTCACCAGGGTGAACGCAGATTGTGAAGCAAATGCCAACTACCGCCCAGACCTCCGCCAGGCCAGGCATGACGTAAGCCATGCACATCCGGGGATCCAACGCCTCGGGCAGGTGACGAGAGGAAGAGGAGCGACCACGCCGCGCGGGGGGAGCGCTAGAGATTGTCCGACAGACGGCCGACGGCAGGACGCGTGCCGGGTGCAGGTGAACCGACAAAGGTCGCAACTGGAGGCCGTTGCAAGATAATGAGGTCACGCACAGCGCTGCCTGCGATCTTGTCAATGAGTGTTGTGGTAGTAGTCGTTCACTGGTGAGGCAACACACTGCCTCCCCCTGATCATCCACCCTTTCTAATAATAATCCAAGGCTCTGACGTAGCAATGGACGGTTAGAGGGGTCAGGAAGCACAACCGTACGGTGACGATTTCGAGCTGTCAGGTCGTGGACCTAGTTTGCAGGGCAAAACAGAAAAGAGAGAGAGAGAGGCGAAGGCTTGCTCGCTGGTTCTAGTCCCTGGCTTGGAGTTAACGTGCCAAGTGATTTGAAATTTTAATGTTTATAGTCCCTGCGTGGCTGGAGGTGGAGAACAACTGACCCGCTTTGAACTCGCTGAAGGCAATTCACTGTCTGCTGCAAAGCTTAACTGTGTCAAAAAGGGGTGGCTTCGATCTCCATTTCCCCAAATTGACCATTGATGACGGCGAGAAGCAGATTCCCGCTCGCACGGAACTAGCTTTTGTACGGAGGTGTGAGTGACGTTCATTCAAAAGTAAAGTCCAGCTTAACTTTTAAGGCTTTGTTATCATACGAATGGAGTTCCTCGAAACTGTTTTCGTTGCTACAAACTTTCTAAACGTTTTTTCTGACGTCATCAAAGCGGTGCTGCGAAAGTGGACGATGCAGGCTGCGCGCAAAGGCAGCGAGTCAGATGCAGTTTCAGTCTGCAAATTATGATTCAAAGTTTTCATTGGTCCAGCCTCATTCACAAAACAGACGAACACACACCGTCCCGAGTCTGGAAAAGCCGATGTTTTGGACAGCTGGACTGTACTTTAGACAGCTGGACTGTACTTTAGACAGCTGGACTGTGCTCTAGAGAGTTGGATTGTCCCTCCACATTTTCCACAGCGCAACTGTGTTGTCATTAAAACTCGCTGTGCACAGAAAATAAAGTAAGAGATCGATATATGGCCGTTTGCCCAGTCTGGAAGACGAGAGTTATATTTTCTTCAAAAGTGATGCCTGACAGTTCTAGAACCATCGCCTCGAGAGTCAGATACCCCTTCCAGTGGGCCCCTAAGGCGCATGTTTGGCCAAAGGCGATTCGTGAACTAGCTGTTCACAAGTCCAGCCCCGAGGTTCCTGCATATTAAGATGGAAACAGCTCTTGGCGGCTGACACTTAAAAGATAGGACGAGCTTTCCAGCTTTCCTGCTCCTACATTCCACGACAGCGTTAGGTCCTAATGCTACAGCCTCTGTTTTGTAAACCGGCGTCTGGTCACGATATTTGCCTGACAAAAGAAGACCATTCCTTCCTGTGCAGAACCTTGTTGGATGCAGATGGAAGGAAAAAGAGTTATTTCTTCTTTGGAGGAAGTGACGAAAGGTTTCGCTATCCCTGTCCAACACACACCGTCCTTGTACTTGAAGCCAGGGGAGATAAGTTTAGTGCTTTCATTAAAAACTGGAGTAATCCTGAGAATTGAGGCAGTCTCAAGCGGTTTTTGTATCTCTGCTTGCGGGTCTATTCAGCCTCGTAATTTTGTGAAAATCCTTCCAATACTGTCTTCTTCGATAGTGCCAGTCTAGGACCGCTTGCAGCGCCAGACAGGTTCCCTGAAGTAAAAAAAAAAAAGTTCAATTATGTTTTCGCTAGAATGCTCCTACCTAGTATTAACAGTCAGGAAATTTAATTCCTGTATATTTGTGAGAAATAATTGCTTTTCATTGTCCTCAAACTGTTAAAAAGTGCACTTCATCGACAAAGTATTGTTCCGTTTCTTTCGGAAGGTGAAAAAAGAAAGTAAAAAAAAATTGAATTTGAAACCTGGCTTAATAGAAATCTATTCCTTTTACTTCAACAAAACCAAGTGGCATGCAAGAAAAAGTGTCTGTGTGTGTGTGTGTGTGTGTGAGGGAGTGTCAGAGAGAGAGGGGGGGTGTAACAGTGTGGTATTCGCAAATGACTCTGTTACACTGACTTATGACTTCCAAGAAACATGCATTGAACAAAAGCTACAAGAAGTTTTACTTTCCAGGGCCCAGCAGACAGGAAAACAGAGACTGAGGGATGCGCGGTGTCAAACAGAGTGCAAACTTCATGATGATGTGAGTAAAAGCGCAAGGGCTGATGATCTATTCCTACACTTGCTCTAAAGGGGTTAAAGGTGCATTAACCTGCCTCGTATCGTAGGTTTGATAATCAATAGTGGCAGGAGTCTGCGAGCCAACACCTGGTGAAAGCGTGTGGAGGAAAGGGAACAGGGCTCACATTTCGACATTTGACACCACTTGCCAAGGTGAGCAGGTAGCTTTCTTCGACTGGGGGCGAAAAGTGTATGTCGCTGCTGTCTGCAGAAGAACATCAGGTAAGCACTAAAGGCTGAATTTTGCTGAGACTGCAAATGGAACCTTCTTCATCGCTGAAAATCTCCACCAGTCTTTTATGATGATCAATGTTGTCAAGAGACAGACAAGGGGTCCAGAAATTCCTACAGGTTTCTCAGAACACGCTTTCCATTTTGTATTGACCTGGGTTTTTTTTTTAATCATCGTGCTTTAGAAGAGGCATTAAGGTGCAATACACCATTAAACTAGATAACCCACCTTAAAACATTTGTGTCGTAGATCGTTAGATTATGCCAGACTTTCTAGAGCTGTGCTGTAGTTAAAACTCGCTGTAAAAAGATTTTTTTCTTATTTCTGCCTTTGATACTTTTTAATTCACAAGGTTTGAGCATGAAGGAATCACATTTTTGTTTGCTTTCCCCTCATCCGTTTCAAGATCCTGTTTTTTCCTCTACAAGATTCTTTCGCCGTTTTGTTTCTTGTCTCCCCTTCTGCTTTTCCATATCTCTAAAACTGCTTGACCTTTTTTCTCCATTCTCTCCCCGCACCCCCCACTCCAGTCCCTCGTGTTCTTGTTATACTTTCATTTAAATTTCTCCTCAGTATTACAGCTAGGCTCTCTTTATCGCACTCTGTTTTCTCAAGATTATTTTTGTGAATTTTATTGAAGACCGAACTTCCACTCTTTGTCAGGAAAGAATTGATGCGATCTATATACATATTATAAAGGGAGGCAAGGGTGTTGACGAACCAGATGGAAGCAATTACCGAACAATGACCACTAGGGTAGCCAGTATACTGTGTGTTCTCCTCACTTCCCTCTCTCGGACTGAACCATTCATTCCCGCCAAAATTTAAAAGTTCGGTCTTTAAACACCAAATTTAGTATAATTTGCGTAAGTGATACCAATATCATTCTTTTTAAAACAAAAGAATACTGACATATTTCTTGTTAAGTTTCTTTACATTTAAAAAAAAATCTCCCGCCACATTGTATGCTTGCTGTCGTTGCATAGAAAACAAATCATCAGATAATTGCTACTGTCATGACGATCGAAACAAACCAATCACCTCGCATTATTTTTCATGTCGCTACAATTCGTAAAGTTGACATCAGCGAGAACTGTCGCAGAATTCCACGCCTGGAAGGAGTGAACAGACGCGGTCAGATCATGCCAGACTTTTTTTTTTAATTATTATTATTTTACCTGCAGAGGAGGCAGCGAGTGCGGGTGACTGGTCACGCTTGAGCTGGTCTGATTTACGAGCAAACTAAGTGGGTCGGGTTGTATTTGCACAGACAGCTTCATGCAATATGCGCTCTATCAGGAGCCTGGAACTGCAACATTCACTAGAGAAGATTTTTAAAAACAATGTCCACAGAAAGATTAACCAGCGCAAGCCACATGATCCATCAGCGCAGGAGTTTGCGCTTATGTTTGGATACATGACTGGCTGGCTGGCTGGGTGGTTGGTTTGGCTGATAGGTTGTGAACTGACACCTGGTGGCGCCACTTGCTCGAGAGCAGGTACAATGACGAAGCTTTCACCATGATGAGGTCAAGGCAGTGAGCTGAGCTCAAATATTGTTAAAATATGCGTATTCTTACGGACGAGCGTACAGACATACAGTCAGGCGCGCATGTCCTTACACACACACACACACACACACACACACACACACACACACACACACACACACACACACACACACGTGCATATTACAAAATTAATGTAGGAAACAAGTGAATAATAGGTGTGTAGAAACAGGCACACACACACGCACAATGTTAGATCGACGAAGATACAAAACCAATATGGAAACACAGAAGCGGGTTGGAAAGTTCGTGACGACTGGATATTTAGAAGCAGTATAACATCCACGCTTACTCTTCCGTGAAAGCTGACCAGGTCACGTGCTCCGTGAAGCTGACTCCATGGTTGTCACGGCTCGTCAGATATGCCCTGCGTCCGATTTCTCTCCCACCCAACAGCAGAGTTGTCGCAGTCCTTCCTGGAAGCGGAGATGGTGGTAGCGGGATGTGGGATAACAAGTCTCCACTACAGTTTGGTGTCACCACCTTTATTTTTTATTTATTTTTGTTTTTCAAGTCCCACTTCGCGCTGATCAGTATTGGCCAGTTATCTTTCCTATCATGGCATCCACGACACCAAATTCCTCCGCCGAACAGCAATGAGATCCAGCTGCTTCTGCCTTTTGTTTCTCTTAGTGTTTTGTTCAGAATTTGTTACTTAAACAGAAGGCACTTCTTTCTTTTCTTTCCAGCTACATTCGGCTCCAGAATAATAAAAAAGCAAGCGAGCTGACGGCTGTTGCCAAGAAAACTTTTCTCGAAGACCTTTACCAAAATTATCCATTATTTTCACCGAACTGGTCGTCTTGTTTCTCGTCATTCGCTCCTCGACTTCATCTATCTGTGCTCCACACAAAAAAACAGTTCCAGCATCCGCTCTTGCAGGGAATAGCCACAAAGTCTGCGACAGACGGCTGGAGTCTGGGAAGAAGACCAAAGCACTGGTGACAAACGTTCATGCGAGGAGAACGAAGCACGCGGAATGCTGAGAGAGCGAGAGAGGCACCGAAACACAGGTAGGGCGCGTGCAGGCAGTCAGGAGTGGGCCGCCTGGCGAAGCGTGTTTCTTGCTCCTGATTATATACTGCAAGCCCGCCATCGATCTGTTGGAGGGTGAAGCCAGTGGAAGCGACGAAACAGGCGCAGTACCAGACTTGCGTAGTCTAACTCTGTGTGTGTGTGTGTGCGCATGGAGTTTATGTGATCGTGTGTTGATTCCGCCTATACGTGTACTGTTATGCGTGTGTGTGTGTGTTTCAAGATGCGTACTGTTTTTGTGTGGGTATACTTGTTTGTGCTCGCCAGTGTGTATGTGAGCTTGTGTGTGCGTGTGTTTGTATGTGTGTGAGATACGCTGTGTGTGTGTGTGTGTGTGTGTGTGTGTGTGTGTGTGTGTGTGTGAAAGAGAGGGAGAGAGACCGTGCGAGACAGAGCTGACTGTGTAACGCTGCTCGCTCCCTTATCCTCTCACTTTCGTGACGAGCCATCATGTGATCTTCACGCCTGGTCAAAACCGTCTAACAGAGAGAATGGCTGCGGCCATAGACAACAGGCACCGAGTCCTACAAACTCCAGAACCTTACAGTCATTTCCACATACAAGGGGAGAGCGGAGAAAAGGGTGGGGGGATGATAGGCAGGGAGATCGAGAGAAACCAAATAGGTGAAATGGTGGAGTACTCAAACGTGCCTGTTCTAGTTAGAAATAATAATAAAAAAAACCCACAATATCTGTTTGTTTTCAGTCTATAGTTCCACAGAGAGAGCGCTTGTGAGGTGGTGATAAACGCAAAAGTCTGTCGGCGGCATACTTGATAGAAGCGCAGTCAAGCGTGTAGCGGGTATAATGTGGCCAGAAGTGGAAGCACTGGTCGGGACCAGCCAGAATTTCCTGTGTTGAGGTCACGATCGCCAGAATTCTTGACTTCTCTTCGTTTGCGGTTCAAAATATTGGACTGTGCTAACCCACCCATCCCCCCACCACATCAAATTTTCTCGACACCCTTCCCTCTTGAGGTTCCAGTAACGACTAAACCAGCGAAATTTCTTATAAGCCATTCAGGTTTGAATAGATAAATGCAGGTAACCAAGATAAAGAGTTTGGTAACACTAGGTCACTTTAGGTCGCGTTGAATCCCTTTACATATGTATGAGAACGTTCGAGTACTAATTTTTTCCCCAATATGGTTTTTGTAGAAAACATAAGTTAATAAACAAAATCAATATTTTATTAAACAAAGAGATTACGTCGACACAGATATGAGAGTTTCATAGTGAATGTGTGTGTAGATGTGTGTGTGAGAGAAATAAGTGGCTGAACAGATATAGATGAAAATATTATAATAAACCAGGCAGACAGATTAGTGAGCCCGGAGAAATTTATAACGAAATCGTTGAGAGACAAACACACAGAGGTGGAAGTGTAGCCAGAGAAGGGAAATGTGAGATGCGCGGAGAAAAAAAAAAATCGGATATCATGGTGACATGGAAAGAGGATGACAGCAAAAACATATGACTCTAGCAGACAAGAGTGTGGCACGAAGGAACATGAAGGGAAGCACTCAGCGAGCTGGTCTGCAGGAGAGATACCTACCATGTAAAGTAGGTTTATTGACTCCCTGTAATGCAATTGGTAATCCACCTGTGACGGATGCTCCTGTATGTGCTCTGAGTTTTCCCCTCAGTCAGAGGCCTAACCTTACAACCGGCTGCAATTTTTGCTTCTTTATTCACCAGCATTTTGTTTTTTCCCTCTTTGTACCGAGCTCGTACATTTTGTTTAAGTAGCAATACAACTCTCAAATTGTAAATAAAAACTTCATCTTTAAAACACACACACACACACACACACACACACACACACACACACACACTCACACAAGAAATATGTGACTAAGGTGCGCGTTCAGTCGCTGTGACAAGATCATTTGAAAAAAATCCAACGATGTCGCCTCAGATTTAGGGTTGGAAGGTATGTGGGTGATGTGTGTCACCTCAAAGACTTCTTTAACGAATTTTCCTTGCAAATGATCGTCTGCGCGCCTGTCGTTGATTTCCCGAGACAGCTGCTGAATTTGTATGTCGTGATTTAGACACTGGCCTAGTGACTATATTACTAACATGTAAAGCAAATTTCTTGTCGCGTGCACTTTGACTAACTCATAATCACACGTTTCATTAAGCGGGAATCAGTATTCTTCAAAACGTTTGATACTAAATAAAGCTCAAGTAGAAGAGAATAACAGCAGAAATGTTCTAAGAAAACTCCTATGGTTAAAATACTACTTAACAATTGTAGAATGACTATGAATAAAAGTGAAATTGCACCCAAAGTGCACAAATACAGGACTCCTTTGCAAGCGAAAGAAAAATACTGGACACATTTTGCTCATCTCTTAAAAGTCATCTTAACGAGATACATCACATTTGCCAAGCATGGTAACGTTTTTGAAAATTTGTGTTTTGTTTCACTTTTAGTAATAATATAGCGTCAGTTATATAAAAGAAAATGAGGAAATGTGATACTGTTTAGAGGCTGGGACACGAGACTTAAATCTATAAAAGCCGACCAGAGAGCGAGAAAGGTTAAGTAAAACGAGAGGAGAGAGAAGAAGGAGAAAAGCGATGGGGGGATGGGGGTGAGGAAGAGATGGTCTCATGTCCTTGAAGAAGGCATCCGCGCTGTTTTCCGGCCAAGGACAACACCAGAGACATTAAACCGGGGAGACAAACCACCTCACCGACTCTCACAACACCCTTCGACCTTCGGGGCATCTAGCTTCTAGTGACTTGTGTTGGGGTGGGGGAGGCGACTGTCCAGTGCCAGAGACACATCCAGAAAACTGCTGGAACTGGCACATAGGTCATTAGGGTCGAGACAGGTGAAGTGGGGGAGGGGAAGAAGGGAGGAGTCTCACAGTGGTGCCTGATAGCTCTGTGCTTGTCGAGTCCTAAGGCAGACTTGTCTTGTCGGTGAAGCTGGCGGAGGGCAGGGTGATGTCTGGTGTCAGCGAGGCAGACGCTAATATATTGATGTTGTGCTAGCACTTCGCACTGTTGACGGTAAAGTCACCGCTCACGCTGTTGTCAGTAATTAATAGTACGCTAATAGTATAGTGAATTTTAGATGGCTAACGATACGCTGATTACCCACTTCTGCCGACTAAGCTGGCCAGTGACCCTGAATGCTCGCGAGAAGCTAATAATAATAAAACAGATTTGTACCGAGTATGTCTTCGCTGTAGACTCAATGCGCTTTACACAAATAACAAAATAACATCTTAATACAGATTCGAAAAGTTCATAACACACCTTCAAACAGAGATACAAGGCAGGTAAGCAAATGTTGCACATAAACATTTCACATTGCTGAGAACCTTGGTGAGCACCCACGCAGAATAGGCAGAGGGGTCGAGATTGAATCGCTTCCTCGAGCCAATCACCCGCTCGAATTCTCTGCCACTCGCGCCGACACGTCTTCTTATCTTAAATTGCTAACTAGTATGTTAAAACGATTCCGGGTCCCCAGCGTAGTCCCCAGTCAACAACTCAAAAGTTTTGGCAATATGTACACAAATAACATAAAACAACAAATCATTTCTGATCAGTTAGTTGTGTAGGTTCCCTGTAATCTTCTGATCCAAATAACCAGTTAGTCTTTTTCCTACTTTTGAATAACACACTGCACACTATTCACTTGTTGCTGCATTCATCCACCACTTATTTTTTAATACGACCGTTTTTTGTGACGTGGAGGGCCCTCCCGATGTCTGGCGGCGAAGCACAGACCGTTGGTCTTCTTCGTTGACTTTCTTGACGCCTTCACTCTTGCACTGAGACGTGAACACCGACTGCCACGTAGACATCCCCTGGTCTCAGCACGTGTCCCTTTCCCTCACCCATAGGCCGTAAATACTGGCCAGAACAGACCAGTGTAACAGGAGTACTTTCACGCCACCTTGGATCCACTGCCAAGAACAGACAGCGCTGGAGAAAAGGCTACTTGGCATGTTACAGGGCGGGAATACACGCCTCTGGGTATGTCGTGCAGTAGCAGTCACTGTGCCCACACCTTGTTTGGTGATAGCTACTCCATACTTGCAGCAGAAGCCTGTCATGAACAAGCCTCTCTTTACGACCTTCACCCCTCAAACACCGGTGACAAACCCGTCCCATCCCGCACGATGTTAAATCACGTCTTTCAAACTTTTGCGGCATCCTGTTGGTCCATTCATGCTCACAACAATTCTCAACTTCCCATGTGACCTAGCTACAACCGATCACGCATATAGCTAGTACGTGACAAGGCGGCCCAACCTTTCACCGTCCCTTGTTTTTCCTGAGGTTACCTCGCTGGCCTTACCAAAACAACCGGGCCTAGTTTTGCGTCTTCCCTTAATTGCTTCCAATCTACCACAATGCAGATCTGTCATCTGCCAGACAGTCCATGCTGAAAGATGTGTGGCGCCCCAGACCTCTCCCATCCTCGGGGACTCGCAGCCGGTGTTGACATGCCCTTTCACTAACATTCTCCCCGATCCAACCCTCTCACCTTCTACGTAGGGTTGGTCAATCTGTTCGACTACGTGAACCCGATTTCACACATCACATATGCGCGATGCCCAATCTGTTGATCTATCCTTCTGTTGTTGTTTTTTTTTTTAGTGACACACAACAGCACTGCATCAAAAAATGAGCAAATGAAAAAAACAACACTAAGGTTTGGCAGTCATGGCGAGGTGGAGCCTACTTGTGTATCGAACTATTCGACAGACACAAATCGCGACTTACACACCAAGTAGTTACAGACCGAACAACTCCACACGTCCAGTGCAAGCGCGAAAGCATGTCCAAACTGCGACAAAGACGGGTAGACACGTGGTTGGCCATTAGGGTGTAGCGATGTCAGAGATTTTCACGCACATCTGAGGTTTTGTACAATTCACTATCATGATTTCAAATATGAAAAAGATGTTGCTCCGGGATAAGCAGAACACCTCCCTATTTCCACAATAAATGTCCTTCAGTCGGAATGTTGATCAGCTATTTTGACTTGAAATGTTTGTACTCAAAATCATTATTTTCTGCATGGTCTTTAATTTATTAATTTCCTGAATGGATAAGTTTTTGTTGTAGATGTCTATTGATGACGTGATATTATACTATTACCATTTAGCTCAGCGCATTAGCCACGAAATTAATAAGTGACGTCACTTAGCAACAAGGAGCGAGCGACGTCAGCTGTCAGTGTGAAGACGTTGCTATGTCAACAAGATTAGAAATCATTACGTCATTGCTACGTTGGTCTAGACTATATAGAACGTTCGAGCTATATATAGCTCCTTCTGGAACCTTCTACTTATCTGTGCTTGTAGTATATAAGCACATCTTCTGTGACAGTGAGGGTCGTATTAGTGATACAGTCGTACTAGTGAGATATAAAGTGAGTAGGACAGTGCGATACATCTATTGTGGACGAATAGAACAATATTAAAACTGTTAAATAGCTGTACAACAATATAATGAGCAGCCTAAAGACAAGTGTCAGTTTTGATGAACAACAGGACAGGAATATGGTACCAATACCAACCATTGCTTTGGAAGCAGACCGATAGGGAGTGTCAAATAAGGCAGCTGCGGTCATCAGCAGAGCAACATTGGTGGACTATGGCATTATTAACTTGGAAGACAGCATCAATATTGTCGATTATCACAAAGTATGGAAGGCTCGACAACAGTTGAGAAGGGCTACCAGGGAAACTCCTATAAACAATGAAGAGGAAATCGTGGCAATATTTTTTGATGGCAGAAAAGACATGACACTAGTGAGAAAAAAAAACCGAAGACAAGTGGTATAGTGTAAAGAAAACTGAAGAACACTATGTAATGATTGATGAACCCGGAACTTTCTATCTGTGCCATTTAACACTGGAACGAGGCACAGGTTCTGCTGTTGCTGATAGCATTCACAGTGCAATTGAAGAAAGGGGAATTACAGACACGATCATGGCAGCTGGAGCCGACAGCACAGCTGTGAACACTGGGCACCGCGGTGGGCCAATACATTTGTTCGAGCTTCACACTGGTCGCCCTTTGCAGTGGTTCATTTGCTCTTTACACTTGAACGAGCTTCCATTCCACCAGCTCTGCCAAATACTCATTGGTCCAACTAAAGGACCCACACAGTGGAAAGGACCGATTGGAAATTCATTGCCACTTTCTGCAGAAGGATTTCGACTCATTCCCGACGGTGATCCTCTTCCAAAAGTCGAAGTCAGCAAGCTTAGTAATGACTAACCCTACCTGTACAAAATGATCACAGCTATTAGAAGTGGAAGCATCAATGACGATTTACTGCAGGAAAAGCCTGTGCCCATGTCGATGGCCAGATGGCTCTCAAATGGGAGCAGGAGACGTTGGCAACAGTGCAGCCACGTAAAGATTTGTATTCCTTGACACACTTCATTGTCTGCTGCTATGGACTTACATGGTTTAGCATCAAGTGTCGCCCAAGATGAGCTGACGGACCAAAGCACTTTCTCCAACAAATTAAGCAACAGAGTTTGTTATCACCGGCCTGCAGGAAAATAACATGGCTCGTAGTGCAACGGAACGCATACTGGGCCCATCAGGAAAATGTTTTTCTGTCGATACTTGGATATGACGATGAAGTCAATAGGAAGGCAGCAGTGGACGTAGTAAAGACCATTTGCCAAGCAAGCTGGTGGGTCTCAGCAAGTCAGAGAATGTCGACCTCCCAAACTAAAGGAGAATGCTCAAATGTTGCAAGACTTACTGCCATCAGTGGAGGAATTCACATTGTAACCACCTCTCACAAAACACCTCTCAGATCCAGCAGCTTGTCACTCAACTCTTCATCAGTCAGATACTTTGCCACTCGAAGGGAGTCAAACGCTGTGTCAGGACAGTGAGTGAGGCATCAAAATCAGTCTATGGGATGGATGCAAGGAATGGTTACATTCAAACTGTCATCAAGTCAAGAGACTTTATGCCGTCATTTCAGACTAAGCAAGATTTTCGCTTACCACGTGACTAGAAATAAAAACTGGGGCCTTTACTGTTTATTATTTTCTTACAGAGCAAATGTTATCAAAAGCTGACCTTTTATTGCAGTTAGTAAATGTAGAATTTTTGACCAAAAAGGAAACATTTAATTTAAAAAACATAATTTTTGCATTATTGGAGCAGAAAAAAGGAAGGTTGTTTTTTTTTTTTGCTATACATTTTTGTTCTCAGCATATCTGGTTGTACAAAACCCCAAATGTGCCTGTTGATCCGTTACAATTTATTGAATGATGCTACGCCCTATAGTCAATGTCTGATGTGCACACAGATTGCTGGTAGAGATGTCACGTCAGCGCAACAGCAAACAATACACAAGACATCAGGAGGGTCTCACTTTATGTTGTTGATACACGTAGATCCAGAATAAAAAATGTAGCAAGTAAGTAAATCAAGTGGCCTAGCTAGAGATGAGAAAGTGTAACATTTACAGTGAACTAGATAAACAGGTAACGTCAAAATCAACGACAGTCACCGGCAATTGCAGAAAGAAGACGGATATGAGAGGATATGAAGTCTCGATTCAGTCATCCTCGAGCCGTTTAGGCAAAGTGACCCCAGAAATCACCTCACATCCGGATGGTGAGGGGAATCCTCTCAACCGAGAGAGAGTTAGGAACCCTTCAACTCGGAGGGAATCTCTCTTTCCAACGTGACCTCACCACGAAGTCTTTACTGTTTAATTAAAGACATTATGTAGACTCAAACCAAGTGTGTTAATAATTTTTGTTTATACTTGTGTGAGACGAAATTTGCTTTTTTTGTCGTAAGTTTATGTCACTTGTTTTACGCTCCATCTGTCCGCCCGAAGTTTCCATACTGTTAAAGATGACTGTTTTAAATGTATTTTGAACATAGACGGGAGCTGAACGCTGCTAGAAGGCTGAATTCCCTGTTATTCTCTCTGAAGTTCTTTGTTCAATAAATATATGATGATTTGACAATAACAAAGCAATCGTTTTGCGATTGTTGAAAGAATGCACACGTCCTGAGTTAATGTAGCTCAGTGACCCTCGTTTGCAACAGGGTCTCTTTGTCAAACATGTATTCGGAAGGCATGCGCTATGGGGCGCCAAGAGGGAAATTTTCTCTAATTTTCTCTCTCTAGCTGTAGTTAAAGAACTCATTCTGTACTTATAGAATGCATTCTATACCTATGCAGTTCAATTCTGTAGTTACAGAATGCATTCTCTAGGTAGAGAGAGGAAAACTCGGTAAAAACCAAATTATTTCATTTATATTATACTCAGAACTTGCTATCCAATTCATTTTATCTATACAATTCCATTCTGTAGCTAAATAATGCATTCTAGATTTACAATTCAATTCCCTACGCACAGAATGATTTCTGAAACTACAGAAAGATTCCTGTACGGAACGAGGCTGGCTCATTTGCATATGGGACAAGAAGGTCAAAGATCAACCAATCAGAGCCCTCGAAACACGGCCTTACGTTCTTGTGCGTATTTACGCGCTAAACAGAAGAAAAACAGCTGACCACAAGACAACTAAGGATTCTAACAACTCATTCGTTTACGACCGCGAGACTGCATGACTACCTTTACCTATTTTTGTTAGCCATCTTGTCCCACACCATCATTCAGACTCAATAAAAATGCTTTGCGGAGGGCGTAAGACTTCCCGTGGAACCGCATACAGCTTTCCGGCTTGTGACACGAACTCATTTACGTGTTGACAATTACGCGTCGACACAGAATGATCATAAAATACGTCTTCTTCGCCCTTTTGCCTTTTCCAAAGAAGACATTTCCCGTGGATAAAAGCTGTAAATCAGTCTCACTTTACCTTTTTTTGATGCAACGAAAGGCGAGGCGAGGGCCAACACCGCACAAAAGCACCCACACCAGATGGAAAACAACATACGACTCCCACATCTTTCCTGCCAGAAAGACCGCCGCTAGTCAACTCAGCTTGTGATGACTCGGCAGTTTTACTCCTCTTGTTTTCTGCGCATGCGCCCGAGTTTTCAGTCTTCCGCACATGGAGTGAGCAGGCGTCACTCAAGCAGGCGGTTTTCGACATCCCTGACTAGCAAGTGTCAGTCATGGCGACGTCTGTGCTTTACGCACTTCCGGTTTGAAGCAACGTGAAGAGTAAAATTGCAAAAGAAAATCCGATGAATCTTTTTCAAAGTTTTCACCATCTGAAGTTTGTGGGTGGAAAGGGGAAACTAGCTTGCGAAGGCAGAAAGACAGAAATGCAGAAAACGAGAGACAATGTTAGAAAATTATATGCGCACAATAAACAGACACACACACACACAAGTAAAAGGAAAAGAGCAGAAAACAAAAGGACACACACACACACACACAAGACGTGACTGACGCTGCTATTAAAGTCATGTATACTATAGGAGACGTCCAGCGCATGCAAGACAAAGAAATCCGATCTTCCTTCTCTTATTACAATCGCCAATTAAAGATTAAGAGCATAGAGTTATTAACTTCCACCAATTAAGGAATGCACGAGAGAAGAAGAAAATCAAGAACAAGAAAAAGGTTGCAATCTAAATTTGTCATCCTGTCTGTCGGTCTGTCTCAATATATATGTATATTGTAGATGTGTACACGTGTGCATTTGCGTGTATATATATATATATGTGTGTGTGTGTGTGTGTGTGTGTGTTTACTAATGTCAGCATGTCTGTGTGTGTGAGTGTGTGTTTACAAATGTCAGCATGTCTGTGTGACGTAGGCTTTTGTTCTGTGTGTTCATATGTGTAGATACATATGTATATTATTGTGTATATATGTGTGTGTGTGTGTGTGTGTTTCGTTTTGTGTGAGAGAGAGAGAAAGAGAGAGAGAGCAAATTCTTTTGTTTCGGTTGAAAACAGATTGCAGGAGATCTAAACGAGAGTTTACTTACCTGTACACACACTACTCATTACATGTCATTTTAACGTTCATTCTTCGTATTTTGAGCGTCTTAGGATTGTTTTCTTTAATTAGTATTTTGCTGATCCAGGAAAGCCTCTACTGACTAAAGCTGAAGATGACATTAAACTCCTAATCAATTAATTAACCGCCGAGATACCAAGTCCTAGCCTGCGGCTTGCACAAAGCCGCTCAAGCGCAGTAACTATGTTAAAGTTTTAATGCTGTGGGTTTTATTTTTTTCGAAAACAGTTTCTTAAGCACTGGGGTAGAGAGAGAACTTTCAATGACTTCTATGATCGTTACAGACATGCTGTAACTTGCTTTTATCCAGGAATTACAAAAAAAATAATCAGATGAAAAATATTTCTGTTTGGTGAATTCCAAATCAGAGTCAACAGTATAATTCATTTGCTGTTATGACATGTATTTTTTAAATGATGTGGTTTTGTTGTTGTTGTTGTTGTTGTTAAATGCGTGTGCGAGACCACAGTACAAGTGGACAGATACAATCGCTTGCAAGATCATTTCCCCGCCACCCCATCACTTTGCAGACCAAGCTGGAATGGCTTTTACATGCAAACTGTCAGCATTTGCTCACCTGATTGTAGTCAAGGCTATTAGAAAGGAGATGTGAATAAAATGCAAGAGCGGAGAAGACGACAGTTCAAAATATTACTGAAAAGCAAATGCGGCTCATTGATGCATTCTGCATGACTGGCTTCTAACGACATGCGAGACTTGTAACTAATGCTTGCCGGCGTTCTTGTTGAAATGTATTTTCTAACCAAACCACACTAAAAAAAGAGAAGACAAAGATACAAGTTTACAGTGTCGCAGCTTTTGCCAGTCTTTTGTGTTCATTGTAGAGGACCGTTCGCCGCCATCTGATAATATGTTAGGGTAATGGGAGGAACACGGCACGATCAAAGCAATAAAACAGCCGGGTAGTTTTCACGGCTCACGTGCAGATCTCCATCTCATTTTGCCATGCTGAACCAGCTCTCTCTCTTTCACACACACACACACACACACACACACACACACACACACACACACACACACACACACACACACACACACACACACACACGATGTATCTTACTCATTCCCTCGAGAGCGGCCCGGTGGCGTACCGGCAAGCGCCTGTCACTAAAACAGTGAAGGTTGGCTGTCTTGGGTTCGGCTCTCGTCTCGGGCAGGCTGTTTTTTTCTGAATGTAGCATATGTTACCTTGCCGTGATATACATATTCTCGTAGCCGTAGTTGCTGGATCGGCGTAAAACGCCAATCTTCCCCCACCCCCCAACTTCATTCTCTCACTCGATCTCTCTCACAGGTAGTCCATTGCTCTAATCTTTTTCACTCTTTTCTGTTGTCCTCATCAGTTTGATTCTCATCACAATTATTTTTTAAAATTACATTTGAAAATGTTTCTTTATTTTAGTTCATTTACTTTTCGTTGTTTTGGAATTCTTTTTGTTTTGTTTTGGATTTGTTTGGGGTTTTTTTCAGTTATCTTTGTCTCATTAGACACACAAGACAATGGTTACAGCACCATTGCTGTTCTTGTACTACAAAAAGGTAAACCACTTCAGTTGCTCTAGATAAGTTTCTACCTTTTGCACGGATTCTTGAGACTAACGACAAGCTAACGACTAGACAGAGTTAGCTAGAGTGAGGGTTTTGATTAAGGTTGGTCTTTGCCTTAATGTTTGATGCTGATCACAGTATTAAAGATGAAATAATCTACGATATACTCAAGAGTCACTCAGCCTGGTGGTGTTAATGGCAGTCTGTGTGCATTCGCGGCTGCCGCTTCATTACATAAGCACGTGCGGTATCCACAGACACGTGGTGCATTCAAGTGGTGCACGCCACACTTTGCCGAAGGCGAAAATCTGCTGCTGCACGCCTCAAGGAACTTTGCTGCAAGGAACAGCCCGTCACGCTGCTGCCCGGCCCCCAGCTATTAAATTTTAAGTTTATCTTCCTGGTCGTTACTGTGGTCTTTCTTAAAGAGAAACGACTTGGACACAAATAAGTGATTTGCTTGCACTTAATAAAGGTGCTTAACAAAAAGCTGGATAACCACAAAGGATCATCATCCTCATCATTATCCTCCTCCTCCTCATCATCATCATCATCATTATCATCCGTCACCTGCAGTTCTACAGCTACTTTTGAGAGAGAAAACACCAACGAAAATATAAATTTGATAAAGAACTGTAATATCAAATATTGTTTAACACGCAAAATGATTATATTATACATTGACACATTTAAAACCATATTTATCCTTAAGATAACAATGTATCGTTGCAGTTACTGTAGACAGTCTGCTTTGAAGCTTCCGCCGTCAGGTTTGGAGCTCCAATATGAAAATTTTCCCGGTTGCTGGCCATCTTGAAGTCCCGTAAGATCCAGCATACCAGTATACGAAGAACACACACAAGAAAAGACAGAAAAACTTGGAAAGAAAAATACAGTTCTTAAAATCCAATAATGACTCTGCTTTAAATTTACAATACTATTTATCAAATATTTCTTAACTAATAGTTTACATTGAGTCAGACGGATTCAGAAACAAAAACTGACTCACCTTAACAGGTTTCCTTTTTTTGTCTATTTTTTATTACATAATGTATAGATACACCCAACTTATAAAAGATACATGGGAAATGCTCAACAGGTTTTTTTAGTGACTAGAGTAATTCTATTTTAACAAGAAATGTCAGGACTTATCATCACAATTCCGAGGAAAACTGTCAGGTTCCGCGACCTAGTCAAAGGGGTAAATACTCCAGAATCAAACCAAACAAAACAGCACCAAAATCACTTTGGGGCCTCAGGCCTACCCTTCACAGTTTATACTAGTCTAGTGGATCCTCACAAGAACGCTGTTACATTGAAAAAGCGGTCGTCAAGAGACACTAGCGCCATCAGACTCACCCACGCACCTCCACGCAAATCATTTGCTATCTTCCCACCTCCGTTTCAATTTACCTTCCCATCTTATTGATTAAATCAAAATAGCAAGTTTGTGATATTTATATATAACGAATCAGCCACTGCTTTGGATAGGACTGTTATTTAAAATACAATACCTTAACCAGTTTGCATTCGACATATAAGCTTACCATTTCAACTTCAAGTGTTAGAAAATGTTAGAAAGTCTCCATCGCTCTCAACTCCTGTCTTGAGGTAAGGTCGGAGGTTAGACTCCCACTAGTCCCTGCGCTTCTCTCTTTCTCCCTCTTTCTCTCTCTTTCTCTCTGTCACACACACACACACACACACACACACACACACACACACACACACACACACACAATTACTGCAATCTATCTTCGTCATTACTGTGACACCAGCTGTATTGCTCTCCATTAGAGTATTGCTCTCATTGTCACATTGTTCTTTGAAACCCTTGTTCAGGCCAATTCCCAGACCACGTAACAACTGTGTCTTGTGTCTGTCCTTTGCAGTTTTGCACACTTTGGACCATCCTGTCTCTGGGATCCGTTGATTACCGTGAAATTCAGGTACATAACCTCATTTAGAGCTGACTTGAGTCTTACCTGCTTAAAAAGTCACGAGTTGGTTTTTTTTTTTCGTCCAGCACTGTCGTATTGTTTTTGTCTGTCAGGTTTGTCAGGAATACAGTGTAGTTTTCTCTGGTTAGGTCTTGATGAACACAGCAACCACTCGCTGTTTTGTCTTTTATCTTAAAAAAGTACTTCTAGTCACTTCCTCCTTCTTCGATATAACAGACGGTAAGACTATATAATTCATGGCATATCGTTCTATGTTCTATGAACTTTAGCATTCACTTCTCTTGTATCAGTTTGTGCCGTCTCCTGCATCTTTTTCGGCTCTGTTATTTCGCTTTTCAGTCTGCCAGTTTCTTGCTATGAGATTTAATTCAATTCCTCTAGTTGTTCTATTTTCTTCTTGTTGCTGTCCTGCTTTGCAGCAGCTGATACAATTTTTTAATGGGTACCTGACCTCTTAAAGGGGTGGGTAGGGTGTGGAGATGGGAATCACACAATAAAAGCATGCCCCGAGAAATTACCGAAAGATTACGGGACTTCCTTCACCTTTTTCACCTTTGGAGATCACATTGTGAAAATAGAAAATCTTCATTCGTTTTGGAATGTGAGTCGAAAATTACGTCATATAACCATAACGTTATTACCGGCTCCAGGATAACTGCTCCTCGTTGTTTTTTTTTGTGTTTTTTTTATCTCTTCCTTCGTCTGCTTTCGGTCGGTACAAGAGAATTTATTCCTCTGTGTTTTCGGTTTGCTTTCTTCTTCTGTTCGGGATTGTTTTGTATTCCTGCGCCAGCTTGTTTTTGTCGACTAACAGTCACTACAGCCATATCTACGCTATCTCTACTACACTGTCAATAAAACACTGTCCAACCACTTGTTTTACTTGGCAACTGAATTTTAGATTTTGGAACTACGTGTATCAGCAGCGTAGAGTGATGCCCTCTGATGTCTTGTGTATTGTTTTGCTGTATTGATGCGACATCGCTACCAACAATCTGTGTGCACGCTGGGCAGGGACAACTCTGTGTCTGCTGGTCTTTGTCGCCATTGCACACTTGCACAGAACCTCTTGAGTTGTAGGCGCTAGGAATGCTCTGTTCTCTGAGATTGATGTCTTTCGAATAGTTCAACTAACAGTCTGTAGACTCCACCGCCCTTTCTTTCTTTGATGTTGTTGCACGCCCGTGTTCTGCATTCTCTCTTTCTATCGTGTATTTCTGGCCATTTCTCTGTTTAGTTGTTGGTGTGTTGTGTCTGTATGTGAAGATTTGCTATTTATTTTGAATTTGTATTTTGATTCTTTTCTTTGCATTGAGTCTACTTTACAGTTGAGAAATGCGCTAAATGACTCCACTTTTGTTATTATTTAGGCAAAATGTTAAAATATAAGTATTGCGTTTACACATTCAGCTGTTGACGTAAGCCTATACGTATTTACGTGGTCCTTTCAGAATTGAAATATTGCTAATATTGCGTACGTGGATACCTGTCCGTTTATATATATATATATACAGAAAACCCTAGTGAAAATGGCCATGACAATAAAGCCAGGTAGGCATGTACACATAGGAAAGAAAGAAGGACAAGGGAGAAACGGAGGAGAAACAGAAGAGAGAAGGAAGGAGAGATTGAGCGGAGGATAAGGGAGCAGAAACAGCGTTACTATCGCCTGCATTTCATAGCAAAGCACTTTATGTCGCCGCTATAGTGTTTCACAGAGCAAACATGAGCCTCAATGGCGCTGCAGTTCATTTGCGGGCCACGAGGGTGCACTGCAAGAGGCTGCGAGGAATTTTATGATATTTTTTTTCAAAGATGTTATAACCACCCTTTGAAAAACACCCAGGAAGACAAAATAGGGCTTCAGGTTGGTAGGGTGAGAGGGGGTGACGGAGTCGCAGGTCAATGGCAGGTCAGAGGGGTCAGACACTGCAGCAGATGGACGGCTTGAACTCTGGCAGCACCGCACGTAGTTCACGTGTTCGCCGGACACTAGATCGCAGCTGCTTTGGTCTCCCGCAGCTGTAGACAGCAGGCAAAAGACGGTCAAGTCACGAAATTACCTTTTCAATGACCAGATAATAATGAGACCCACCGCATGATGATGATGATGATGATGATGATGATGATGATGATGATGATGATGATGATGATGATGATGGTGGTGGTGGTGGTGGTGGTGGGTAATGGTGATTCGAGGGATTCACGTTGATGACCAGGCGATAATCACTGACTTTTATTCCCCTCACTTCTGTCAGATTCTACAATGAAGTACAAACTGTTTAAAAAGAGATATTAATACGAGAAACAAGTGATTATTCGGAATGTTTAGCCACATTCTGAGAGTTGTATAGATACTGGCAACAACTAGTCTCCCACCTCGTGAGCAAATGTACTCTCACTACGATACACCCACTTCTGTTGGAGGTGAAACTTAAGGAAGGGGTTAAAAATGGTTCGAGCTGACATGGGGGTCAAACTGTGGAGAACCGAACGCCAAAAGCTAATGTTGGGGTGTACCGTTGAAGAAGACTTAAAGGCATCTGTCGATCCTCTGCTTCTTTCCCTTGTTAACCGGGTCCCTCACAGCATTTTCAGACTTGCCTACAGCTCCAATGTCTCCTTTTTTGCCCTGTTCCCAAAATGTTATCTTTTTTAATAAAAGCGTTTATTGATAAGAAATGTTGGAAATAGGTTGTTACTCTTTTCAAAAAAATGAATTCTAATACAATCGTTCAAACAATCTTTTTTTTCGACCATTTTCAACCAGATTATTGACGTAAATAATGCTATTTATTCCGTCTGTCTTCATATTCAAGCGCCACGTCCTCTAAGTAGCAAACGATCACAAAGTCTTTCATTGCTTTCACCCTCACCATTGCCACAATCATCGATCAAGGAATACGCCTGCTCTCCTATCAAACGCCTCGGCTGGCCGGATCAGGCGAATAAACATAATGTTTTTACCGGAAGCTTTGCTTTTACTGATTGTTTAAGGGCGGCAAAATATTTATGCTCAAATATTCGATTCCTTCAGTTTCAGCGGAAAGACATGAAAAACTAGCGAATCCACAGCGCCACAGCATATCGCAATACCATGGTCTACAGATGTAGAGTTTCTCAGACTTGTCTCATACTTGCGTCCGTCACTCTGTCCATAGTTTCTATCTTTCTTTTCTTCTTTCTGTCTTTTTCTTTGAAAAACAAATCCAGTTTCCATTTCCAGTGAACTATTATGCTTTGACCCCCCCAAAAAAGCATGCATGAGGAGAAGAGCGAATGAGAGAGCCGGAGAAAGAGATGTGAATGTATTAGTTGGAGTGAATTACTCTGTGTGTGTGTGTGTGTGTTAATTTACATACAATTTTGGACGTCTGGGTACAGATATTTGAGTGGCGTTATATATATATATATATTCACATTGCTTGTGATGTGGATGACCAACATTTGACTACCCCAGTCCCCATAAGAGGGACATCTTGTGTCTTGAAAATCAAAACGACATTCTGGGGTCATGCACACGATTTCAAAAAAAAAAACACAAAAGACTGCATTATTTTATGTTCAAATATTTTATCCTTCCGAAGCCAGCGGAAAATCAAAGTCGTATAAAAAAGAGAAAATCCACAGAGCGACACATACTAACGGTGGTGGTAATGGGAAAAGTGAGAACCATCCATCAGAAACTGTAGGTTAAGTTTTTTTTAAAGCCGTTTAATGCCATTTAATACATCTCCCTCGAGCAGGAGAGAAAATAAACCATAAAAGAGTTGTTTGTGCCAGAAAAAGTGTTTTCTGGTGGCTTAACATTGCACTCTAGTAGAGTGATTTAACAACTACTGAATGTATTCTATCACCTCTCTCTCTCTCTCCAGAAGTCAGAAGAGTCAGGTCATCCGAACTAAATGCCACTTGGTGCAAGACACTTCCAGCAAGGCTTCAGCATCTTAAGACATCTTCAGATAATGTGATTTAAAACAAACCCTTGCAAATATCATGAACTGAGCGTGAATTCTTTTATTCTTATTATTTTTTGCTATCAATCATCCGGTCTATTTGTCTTTTACCCAACTCTTTTCTTCTGCATTCATCTGCCTTAGTTTCTGTATTTCTCTCTGTTTTCTATCTTCTCCAATGTGCAGTTTCTTCCTTATTCCAAATTACCTGTCCTTCATTCTGTGGTAGCTGTTCCCCCTTCTCTGTCTCTTTTTGTCTATCAGTCTGTCTCTATCTCTGTCAGCCTTTCTGTATGTGTGTGTCTCTCTCTCTCAACTTCTCTTTCTCTCACATTACCTCTGTCTCACTACCAGAATAACTCTGTATCTCTTTCTCTCGCTACTCTATCCACCAGTCTCTGCATGTCCGTCTCCCCTTGAGTCTTTTTCTTTGTCCGTCTCTCGCTACGTCTCTGTATGGAGATCAATGTGTCTGTCTACCTAGCTTTCTGTATGTCACTGTCTGTCCCTCAGTCTCTCTCTCTCTCTCTCTCTCTCTCTCTCTCTCGCTCTCTCTAAGTCTATGTCTTTTCACATCTGTCTTTTTGTGACTGTCTACGTCTGTCTTTTTAACTCTACATCTTTATCAGTTTGTTCTATGTTTCTGTCTACTTTCTCTCTCTAATTGTCTGTTGTCTGCGTCTCTGTGTCTCCACATCTTTTTTTTTTCTCTCTCTCTCTACACCTCTGTCAATCGCTCTGTTTCCTTCTCTGAGTCAGTTTGCCACTATTTACATCTATCCGCAAGTCTGTCTCTATCTCTACGTCTGTGTAAATCAATATATCTAATTCTTTATCTGTCTGCATTTCTGCATCGGTCTATGAGTCTGTCGGATTGTCTCTTTTTCAATGTCTTTGTCTTTCAGTCTGTTCTTTTCCTTATGTCTCTGTCTTCGTCTGTCTTTAAGTCTTTGTGTCAATGACTCTATCACATTACGTCTTTTTCTCTCAGGCGATGTCTCTTTTTTCCGTCAGTGTCTCTGTCTTAACATCACACACACATACATATATAGCTTGCGGATGTTTTTCTCACTCGTCTCCAAAGTATATTTCTTTCTCTGTCCTCTACGACTTCTTGCTATGTGATGCTAATAAGGTGGACGTCTGGGTGTTGGAAGACAGATGACCGAGGGAGGTCTTGGCACATTTGTGGCGCATCAGTCCCCTGTCCAGTCGGGGAAAGTGTCCTTCTCCCCTAGGGAGGATATGGATGCTGGCTTCGACTGCCAGAGGCAGTAAAACAATATAGAAAATCGATGGCCAGCTCAAAGCTCAAGTGAAATATTGGGACAACATTGCGGCGTAGATTGGCAGGAGTGTCATCAGTTCACACGTAGCACTGGCATTTTCTCGCTTATCCACCCAGCCACCCACCCTTTCTCAACTTTTGGATAGAGTTGCCAAGAACAGCTTCTGCGGGGTCTGCACTGCTCGCGTCGCACGCTTCCCTTCCACGGCAACTGGGTGCGTTACCCAGGCAACCAATCTACGCCTCCATTTAGCGACATCTTAAGTTTATAACTGCCTCAAAGAAGCTTACACTCCTACCCCCAGTACCCGTCATGAAGTCACGTTACAAGATGTCTTTCCGCCCATCTCATTCGTTCAACGTGGTTTAAGGGGGTCAATGTGGAGTGACGTAATTATAGTCGTTTGGGTGGCGTAAAAAAAAACCGAAGTGGATGATGGGAGTTAGATCGTAGGTGGCCTACGCACACGTTTTGCTATTTTAATTAACACACTCGCACAGACACACGTGTAGACACTTGGCGGGCTCGTTCTGACGCCGCTGGTGCGCTCTTCACACTCACATCACTGCCGTGCGCTGTGGTGTAACGTCATGCTCACTGCACGAACACTAGACGTTGAGGCTCCAGAACCAAAGGCGAGCCTACGCGTTTTGCCCATGAATATCTAGCCTGACTAGGGTTCGAGTCAGACATGTAATTAAAGATAACGAGAGATTCCGACTTGCACAGATCAGCGTAGGTGGTGGCTGTATTTGCCTTGGAGCGCAATCTTACCACGCACCAGAGCAGCGTTTCTTCATTTCCCAAACCGCCCTGCGCAGTCTTCGCCCGGCTCTCCCCTAGGGTGTCTGGAGTTAAGGAAGGGCGGTCATATTAAGGTGCTCCTTATTAAACTCATGTACTTTAACACTGACGACTTGAAATTAAGAACATTCATACGTGTGTGTGCGTGTGTGTGTGTGTGTGTGGAGAGAGAGAGATTAAGCACTTATTGTTTGTGCATTCATAAGTGTAGTTTATATGTTTGTCTGCGTGTGCGTGAGACATGACTATTACATTGTTTATTGTCTCAGTTTTCGACATTAAGACAAGATTACAAAACTATTAGTCATATACAGCTCTTGTGTGCTCACCATTAAACATATTGGTACAAGTTGGTAACGATGAATTAAAAAAATATCTTAATTATTTAAACACATACACCGTAGGGTGAAGCTAAGTTAGTGCATGTTCCACTATTGCAAGACTTCTATACACATGGATATTGTCAATTAATTACCCGTATCTATACAATTCATACACAGATGCAATTTCTTAATATGTAGAGATGAATAGTAGATATGTACGTATTGCTACGTATCAATTATATTAGTCTGCTGGGTCATATGTTTATGCTGGCATTATAATGGTGACAGCAGTTGGTATAAATGTGTATTCTAGATATCTAGACCCGGCATTGCACAATTAAGTCTGAATATAGCAAGCGCCATTTTATGACATCTACTAGTCACAATTCCTAAATGTGCGTATGAGTTTATTTCTATAGAAGCAGTTTTCTTATATTGATAAGTGCACACCATGACATTAGTTTTATCTAGATTTACTGTTAATCAAAGTCTGTTAGCTTCTGTGTGCAAGTTATTTAGTTGGTTTTGTAAGCATATCATAGTACTGGAGAACAGCACTACGTCGTCTGCAAAAAGTAGCAAGAAAATATATATATATATATTGTATTTGGAACCATTTGTATACCGTTTTTACATTTGAGAAACACTTCAACTGCGAACTCATTAATCAAGAAAAAGAAGAACAATAGGGGACTTAGAACAAATCCTTGTTTTACTCTCCGTGGACAGTCAGAGACCGGAGTACTTACCTTTTCACGTATATAACCTAATACTGATTTATATATCGTTTGGATCGCTGGGTACATCTTGCCATTCACTCCGTTTTTTTCTGAAAATATACCAGAATTTGTTCCTGTCGAAGAAGTCACAAGGTTTTTTAAAGGCGATGAACGCGACATATATTTTTTGTGATTTATAAGGTAGTTTTTGGATAGCAGCAAAAAGTGTAAAAATATTGTTTATTGTGCTGTAACCTCGGTGAAAACTCGTACGTTGTTCGATTTTTTCCTTCTTGTCCAGCCCACGCTGTTAGTCTTCTATTTGAGGTATTAGAATATATTTTACTTATTTTACTGGTAATTGTCCGGATTATCTGTGTCGCCTTTTTTATAAATTGGTACAATTATAGATATGGGCCATTCTCGTGGGAAAGTTCAAGCACTGTAAAGCGTATTAAGCATTTTAACAAGATAATTATAGTAATCTATAACTTTGTCATTGGAATGAATTATTATCTCCCCTACTCTCGCATCTGGTCCTGTTTAAGACTCCAAATACTATTTATCACTTCCTGCTTATGCATTCTTGTGCATATGTTTGTGTGCGTGTGCATAGAGGTAGCAAAGAGAGAAGAACCTAATTTTCTCTAATATTCGTTTGCGCAATCAATGTAAAACAAAACCTTCTTAGGAAAATAAAAACACTATTTTCTTAAAGAGCAAAGACTTATGTAACTGATCTAGCTCTGCGAAGAAATTACCACCGTCATATCTAAAACGTTTGAGTTACTTGCAAAAAAAACAAACAAACCTGTAAATGTTTGAATACACACGGCTTTCTCTCTCTCTCTCTTTTTAGGCAGCTTTCAGCAGCCGATCAGAAAACCCTTCGTCAACAGCTCAATACAGCGACGCCGCATTAGCGCTAATGGGTCACTCATCACATGGGGACTGATGTTAATCAATTCACGAATTATGATATTTGCCCATCAGCTGAGCAGAGTGCACTCGCACACTGGCAGGAGGGCGCTCTCGGTCGAACAGGGTTCACTGGAGTCAGGGTGAGGACCACTGCTGGCAGGGAGCAGAATGAAAGTGAGCTGTATTCAGCGAAACTGAGGAGTCTGCATGGAAATGGCACTTGTGCACGTACCACACACACACAGAGAGAGAGAGAGAGAGAACATATCGGTGCTATTTCACTGTTAAAAGGAATATGGCTTCTTTTTGTACATAGAGGACATGTACTGTCTATATTTCTTCTCAGACATTAGTTACACAATACAACGTGTTTTCTTGATGATTATACCCACCAAAATAACACATAGCCAACTAAAAACAGTTGTTCTTTATTTATTTGTGTTCATCTCTGCATTGGTTTTACGTTGTGCATAGAACAAAAGAATACCACAAAACTGTTCACACTTTCTATCCTGTTCGATTTGATGGTCTCTCTGATTGTTTCTCCGGCCTTGTATTAGTCTACGACAAATAAACAACTTGTTAATTATTGATTATCAATTAGTATAGAGATACATAAATACAAATCTATATATAATTTATATTGAGTGATAAAATTTCTTCTTCACAAATTCACTTGTGTTCTCTCTCTTTCTCTCTCCCCTTCACACACACTCATCACACAAAAGAGATCAGCCTGATACCAAAAGATAGACTGCCTCCATCGAAGGTTTTTAGAGAGATAGGGAATAAATAAAGCTAAGGAACAGCTGAAAAATAAAAAAGGGAGAGAAAAGAACAAACACCTGATAGCATCTCTGCTCACGAAGGCCTTTCTCTCTGCCCGCTTCCTGCATTCACAAGGGACGCCGCCCTTCTGTCGCTATTCAAACGATATCCGGAGGAAATAAAAAACGGGTTCCTCAAAAATTCATTATGTGTCCTCACGCAGATTGACTTGTCAGGCCTGCTGGCGTGTTCATGGCGACAAGTCCTGGACAGAAGATTCACTGGTGGACTAACAGGCAGCGGCAACAGACCAGAGATAGAGAAAATAAAGTATTTTGTGTGTGTGTGTGTGTGTGTGTGTGTACGTTTGTGTAGAACCTGAAACCATTTTAAGACAAGTGTATGCACAAATGTTTGTGCGTGTGTGTGTGTGTGTGTAATATTTACATATCAAAAGAAGTACTTTATGTTTTTTTTCACTTGTGATTCTAGTTATTTATTCCATTTATCTATTTGTTGATCAATCAATGGTTTGTGTGTGTGTGTGTGTGTGTGTGTGTGTGTATATATATGTTAGGGTGTGCGTGCATCCGTCCGTCCGTATGGTGTGGTGTGATGTGTGTGTGTGTGTGTGTGAGAGAGAGAGAGAGATGACTATTTTGACGCATCACAGACCTTAGTTTGGTGAGTGTTAGATTGCATGGTTACATGCTTTATTGGCCTTTGTGCTTGCGCCCAGCTTTAACCTTTCAAGCCTTTTGTCAGCCTCTTTGAACCACATCCTTATTTCAATATAATTTTCCAAGGGCTACTTTCCATAGTTCAGCCATCTGATGAGCGTTTAGGATCAAGAGCTGTGTATCGAGCTCTAACGACGGCCCAGACACAACAGCGAGCAAAATGCCGCAAGCCTTGTGAAAATGGACACCGATGAATATGCACGATAATGATAACATCATCAGCACGGCCATGGTCAACCTACTAGTATCCCCCCCCCTCGTCTGTGCCAACGCCCGTTTGCTGTTGGGAATAGTCTCGTTTGTTTTTGGTGGTTATGGTCAATATTCACACTAGGGAGGCGCCACTGCTCCTATGACCACGTGGAGCGGGACTGGAGTTACCGACTCTTTGCGTAATTGGTGTAACGGCGTAGGGCCCGAGCTTTTTGTTTGCTGAGGTATTATTTCTCACCTTCGGTGCAGTCACATCCAAGAGATGCGCAAAGAGTTTTTACAGTCAGTGTGGGATCAGTGTGTCTCTGTGGACCTAGACCCGCGAACGAAGCGTGTAAAAATCGCAAAGTGCATATGGCAACCAGAGATTACGAAGAGATTTTGTCCCTCGTTGGCATGCAAAACGTACACAGACACAAAAATCACACAAAAGTTATTGCACATAGCTGGTATACGATATACATATCTTGTGCATATTTCACATCATACCTAGAACATATTATAATATCATGTACACATTGTAATGTCTCGTAGATATGTTACACATTTTGCACTCGTGCACGTATGGACGGACACAGACACACACACACACTCTCTCTCTCTCTCTCACACACACACACAGACAGAGAGAGAGAACACATCGGTGTTATTTCACTGTTAAAAGGAATATGGCTTCTTTTTGTACACAGAGGACATTTACTGTCTATATTTCTTCTCCCTTCACTGTTGGTTGCTGGTTATTGCACACAATTTCCAAGGAGTTCTATAGTTCGACGCGAATGAGGTTTGAGACCTGTTCTGGCCGGTGTCTTCCTGCCCACCCAATAGTTGTCCCGTTATATATTTGAGGATGCTAAAAATGCTCTCCCATCTTCACCTGCCATTTCCTATGTTCGCTGAACCCCTTAAGTTTACTGTCTTATGGCCTCAGTACAATAAAATATTACTTTTTTATTTTAACATTGCCTCTAGTGGTGATAAACAAACTGATTTATTTTCGTGAGTAAATCTGCTATCCTTTGAATTAGTATAATAAGGATTTTCGTTGCTTAACAAATAAAAAAACGACTCCCAATAGCACACGGATGACTTTGCTTTACTTCGAAGTTTATAAAAAGATTTAACAAACAAATTAAAAAATAGGAGATGCATAACTGGACACAAACTGTAGTTCAGACGACACCAAGACATTTCAAGTTAATGGAAGTATTACACAAAATGTCGATTTCTAGAAAGTTTTTAAATGTTTGCTAAGTTTTACACCACGCTGTGTACCTGTCATTGTTGGAGGAGAACAATCTAATTACACAGAAACCATGGAATCCGCCTTAATTGAGTAATTAGGTAAACGAAAGTTACGCGCGAAGGATGTATTATTAAGAGTCATCCTGTTGACTGTACGGTCCTTGCTGTAAGCATGGGTATGGCTCACACATCGCATTATTCTGCAGATTGTTGAAGCTTACAGTCTATCCAGAATATATCAAGGAACAAAATATGACAAGTTTGAGGCAAGCAGGAACGTGAGCCAGGGTAAAAATAATAAAAATATGTTTGACAGCGTCCAGCTGCGCATCACACTTTGCTAAAACAAAAGTCACCCTGTTGCCTGCTGTGTATTCTTACATTACATCAGCCACACCATCTTCCTTTTTCTCTGTTAAGAAGATTAAGGAAAAACAAAGTTGGTCATTTAAAATTGGGGTTTAATGTAGTTTGCTAGAGTAAAACAACGGCTGCTTAGTTCACTATCAAGAAACAGGGGACCAAGGACTGGGTAAAACATACAATTTCGAGGACTTTAGCGGGAGACAGCTGTGAGCAGGTTACAGAGAAGGAAATGTACTTCATAGAAACAGATAGAGATACGCCTGTTCTTTCTCGTGTTTATTGTCAGTAACGATCATGCCATCATCGACTAATCTTCTTGAATAAATGACTTTTACAGACAGATTGATATAATAATAACAACAACAATAATAATAAACGCAAAATTTATAAAGTGCTTACTCACACTCTTAAGGAGCATGCTATTAGCACTTATAAACGAGACCAATACTCAGAACTAAGAACTGCATTTGTATACCGCACAACGCTGGTGATTAACCGTTTATTGGACGATCTTATGCCATGAACGCTGGTTCCACACGCGCCCGACGTCGAACAAACAAGGAAAGGCATGAGACAACATGGAGGCGGACAATTCCGCCCTCGCACTCTCAGGGAATCCCGCTCTCTCTGTGTGTCTCTCTATCTGTGTGTGTGTGTGTGTGTGTGTGTGTGTGTGTGTGTGTGTGTGTGTGTGTGTGTGTAAAAACCTTAGAGAGACAAGAGACAGTCACACGGGTGGTTGGATACTTCGCTCTGACATTTCACTTACCATGGTGGAGCTACAGTTCACTGTCATAAGCAGCGACTCTTCATTCATTTCTGAGTCTGACTTTCCTGGTCTGTTGAGATAGCAGAAGGTTGTATTACGTTAGCTGTTGGCTTTCCGTGTATTTAGACTTAATGATTACATTTGATATACACCTTCGTCACAAGTTAGTTTCTGGCTTGGATGTCAAAAGACGATGGTCCTTAAGGTACCTTTGGCAGTGTTAATTAGAGTGATTTCTGATCTGTACTTTGCTAAAAGAGGCCTCATTCAGCAGGAAAACTCAAAGGTCCATCTCTTTCCGTCGTCCCTTTATCAGTCCACATTCACTGAATGGATGCGAGCTCCCGTGGGAACCGAACTGTCCGCGACGGTCTGCTGGACATAACTCAAGGACAGTCCTAGTTATTTCCGATCACGAGATTAAAAAACCTTGCCCCAGAGGCTGCTTCGCATGATGGAGAGGTCTGTAGAAAAGAAGCATTAGAAGACGACTGGCCAAAGGGGGAGAATACAAGAAGAATGCACAGATAGGCGAACCAGTAGGGAGAGGATGTGCCAAACCTCCCTCTCCCCTCGGAAGATCCAGACAGTTACCCCTTACGATTACTTGAAAAAGAACATTGCACCTTGCAGTGTATGAAGCCAGGGAGATTTTGGTTTCTGCATATACATACAGTTCTTTGGCCTCCGATTCTGATAAGAGACTGTTTGAAGAAAGATCGCAGTGAAGGCGTACTGCTGATAGATTTCTGGTAGAGAAAATGGGTGATTAAAAATCCCGCCTCGATGCTTCTAAATCAGATAACCTTGCGGTCTAGTAAATCCTCAATCGGATAAGTTCTTATTCTTGTACGCCTTCAATCACTGGAGCTCCCAGTCTTGTCAGTTCCCAATCAGATCAATTCTTAGTCTTGTGAGTCCTCACTCAGAAAATTTTCCATTTAGATAAGACCTAAAAGAGACATGTTCTTCAAGGGAAGTCATTTCCGCCGAAGTTATGTCGGGCTGTCATGGGAGAGAACAATAAGTGGCTCCTTCTTCCAGATAGACGCAAGAATCAGTTGTAGTTGCAGGAAATGCTATCAGAAGTTGAACAAACCCACTTAAGCGAAAAAGAAAAGCAATAATAAGCCAATAAAGGAATAGCTTCTTAAGTCATTCATCACTCTGCAATCCCATATAGTGGTCACGCCAGACATTTTGCCGTGGGATTAGGTTAATGGCTGATATCTATTTTGGTACCTGACTATTGTTCCAAGAACGAATATTAAATTTTATGAAAGAATTTTGATTCTGTGTATGAAAGAGAGGCAATCGTTAATGGACAGAAAAGTACACAAGAAAAGCCAGGTATTCATTTATCCAGACAGATACAGCAGGATCTTCGCATTTTATTCTGAGGATGTTCGCAAAAGCGTTTATGTTCACGAAATGGATTCTCAAATTTTCACGGGCATTTACGCTTATGCAACCCATCCGTACAAATCGCGCAGCCATTTACAAATGTACAAAATTTTCTAAATAATGGGGTGGAATTGGCATTTTACGCCGATCCAGCAACTAAAGCTATATCACGGCAAGGCATCCAGCCCTGTAAACAGATGCCACATACAGAGAAAGAATAGCGTGCCCGAGACGAGAGCTGAACCCAGGACAACTAACCCTCCCTGTATTGGTCAAAAGAAGGGGGTAATAACCCCAAACTATCATGACACCTAAAGGGGTGCACAATCAATTGTGCAGCTACTTCTTGTCCATCGATTGCCGAGAAAGTCATACTCTGTAAACTCTTTTAGACAATATTTAGAATTGTTACATACTGCTACAAAGTGGGCTTCAAAGGATTTTTAACATTTCTGAGATTTGGAAGACTGCGTGTTCTCGTCTTGTTCAAGAAACGAGAGCGTGAGAATCTGGAAATATTCTCTGACCTTCATTGCTAGAGTTTTAAAAAGGAGTTATTAACAACTAGTGGTAGAAAGTTATAAATAGTACGCGAATATTAACTTGTTGTTGTAATGCAAATGAGACACCTATGTTTTAGGTAAGTCATTAATCAGTCGTATACCACCAGTCGAGAGATTGCCAACCGTGTTGAAGTAAGGTGCTTCGTCTACCATCTATACCGTTCCACAGCTGTATCAGCCTGCCTAATGAAATTTCAAATAAATTAAATTGGAGCCACCCTAAGTCTCCCGTTGAACTCATTTGTAATATCGGCGAGTTGTTTTTTTTAACCTCATTCTCTCTCCCTCTCTCTCTCTCGTACCTTTTCCATTTCCGACAAAAGGCGTATTCTTCTGTCAAGGCCCCAGATGTCACTGCTCTACCTCAACACCAATAATCCACAGGCCTGTGTCTATTACTCCCCTATTCCACTTCCATTCCGTTTTCCTTGGTTTCCCAAGTTTTCCCACCGATAACGGCTTACTCTCACGCCCTGAATACGGGCCCTGGCCTCTAGATGCACAGAGAAACACGAAAACCTGTTGAGGCAATGTCTTTATTACTGATTGTTTTGCATGCCTCCGTAAAGAAATCTAGTCCATACAATTTGTTCTAACAAACGATATACCTGCAGACTGGAGATCGAGATACCTGGAAAAAAATAACAAAATACTTTCAGTGTGTGGAGGCTAGATAACAGACAGAGAGAAAGAGAACAAAATATAAAGACATGAAAAAACTATTTCTTTAGTAGCTGTCTCTAGTAGATATACCAGCTATATAGGTACATCAGTAGAAAAAAAATAAGACCAGAAAGACATCTGTCGGCTTGAGTGTAACTGATCCAGCATCCTGTGGCATCACTGAAGCACACGCCTACCTCCAGTCGTCTTCTGACAATCCTCGGCTGTAGGACAGCGTGAAAGCAGTCGCGACTGCGCATGCCTAGTGTCTGTGGACCCTCCGCCCCACACCTCCAAAAAAACCTCTGTGAGTCCTGCGGGAGACGGGTGCTTGTGGAACGCAGAACGCCCCTGAGCTCTGGTTTTTTTCTCCCGTCCTCTAATCGGCAGATTAAGATTGACGACAATGGGCTTTCTTGTAACGGCTGTCGGGGTGCTTCCAATTGGATGGCTCCTCCTTTTGCCTCTTGGATAGTGATCTTTCAACTGCCGATCCATCTTCGACTTGGCTGTCCCTCACTTGTTTTCTCCCCACCCCAACCCTCAACCTCCCTTACGTCCCATAAAGCAGTCAGGAAACACACACACACACAGAGGGTAGAAAAGTCTCCGTTTGCCAGAACATCATCTACTGGGGGATCGGAGGAAGCGGGGATGGGGGTAGGGGAGGAGACCAGTGACACTCAGTTCAACAAGCGGACAGAACGATGTCAGTGCGCTGATGAGTTGAAAGGATGATTTCCGCTCGAGAGCTGCCCGCGCATCCCAAGGGCTGATCTCTCCGCGTGCCGCCATGTCACCGCTGCCGACAGCCGCGCAGCTACCACCATCCTCCCCAGCACCGGAAGTGGCTCCGCAGGGAGGCGCCCTCATTCAATTACACGGCCCGCGTGGCTCGCGAGGCAATTTGGCACGTGCCACCGCGGCCTCCACTGCGCAGGCAAGCTCGTGCATGAAGGGGCCGGGTGGGCGTGCTACGGTAATTTGAGCATGCAGCCATTGTCATCATACTCTTCACATCACGTGACCTATTCCCCTTTCTGTTCCCTCCCTATCTTGTTCACACCCTTTGATTGTTGGTCATCAGTATGATTCTCTTTCCCGGACCAATAATGATGATATTGTATGAGGCATATTTCAATATGGGGGTCTTGATGTGCTAATAAGACACACAAAGCAAAACGACCAATGAAAATATTTTGCGGGGAAGTCAGGCTGACGCAACCTCCCCTAACGGCTGGTGTTTGCGTTTAAACTCATGGAAGCGCCAGCGTGTTTACTTCCTTACGAGTGTGCTGTGGGGGTAGCATTTAGAGGAACTATGTAGCGCTCCCTCCCTTCCTCCCTCCCTCCCTCTTTCTCTCCTTTGAGGTTTGTTTCAGTTTGCTTCATTTCGTGTTTTGCAGACAACCTTGCAACTTTTTATCGCAGCCGCGCAGCTTCTGATCTAGCCTTCACACGCTGAAAGATTTTTTTAAAATTTTTCCTGGGTATCTCAAGTTTCAATGCCTATATTCTTTGTTCCTGAATAAGCAGCATGGAGAGACTATATTGTTTGGTCCTTATTGCGCATAGCAAATTGAACAATATGGATAAACTACAATATTATTCTTTATTCAGGCTTGGGCATCTTTCAATTAACAGGACCGGAAATCAAGTGTCAACTAGCTCTTTATCTAAGAGTACAAATCCGTTGGTTGGTTGTTTTAATGCCGTAGGCTATATCAACGAAGGCTATTTCGCGGAGGAAACAGTACCAAAGCCAAAGGACAATACAAAAGGTTTTCCTTATTTATTTGTCGCCAGCTGCATCAAGTGAGACGTCTAAAGCAGATTTACAACAGATCGGATGGAAACAAATAAATACACTATCAACATGGTTTTTCTTTTCGTAAATAGGTCGTGGAAGATAGGATAAATCCAGAAACTATTCTAAAGCTCTGTCAACAAAGGCATAGAATGGCAGAGACGAGAGTTGAAGCCAGGACCTCCATTCCTTACTGTACTACTGACATGCTTTCATTATTGTGCCACCGGATTACCCATGAGGGGCGTGGGGGGGGGGGTGAGAGAAAGGGTAGATACTAAGTGAAAGAAACAAAAGAATCAAGACAGGGGACATGTTTATGTTCTCAATAGTTTAAGCTGTTAAACAGCCATATTTCTATGCAGAAGAGCTAGAATTTCCAAATTGACTTGTAAGGTCACGTGTTTCCGAACATTAATAAAAGCAGTTGTTAAAACTACTTTGTTTAGAATAATTGCTGCCTTTTATTTTCAGACACAAGGGTTAAAAGCAGTAGAATTTTTCCTCTATGGAGGGCATACACATTTCTCGGCTGAGAAAATGTCGCTCGACGATGGAGGTTCTTTAAATCTTAAAAACAAAAATGGTGCTAATTATCAACTAAACTGTTCCCAGAATAAGATCTCACCACTTGGACAGCGTGTCGTGACGAAGCTCTGGCTTCGCGTCCAACTACTTCCGACAGCAGCTGTCCGCACCAGCTGCCTTCCAAACACGTCCTCTCAACTTCCTTGCTGCTGCTGCTGCTCCTCCTCCTCTTGGTTGCTCCTTGCACTTGTTCATGTGTGTGTGTGTGTGTGTGTGTTAGTTTGTATTATAGGATTTACTCTAAATATAGAATCTCTCGCGTGTATACACCCCCTCCATCTCTTTCTTTTTCACATATATTCCTGCAATAATTTTTATATTCATCCACTTGTCTCCACACACACACACACACACAGACATGCACGCACGGGATACACATGCACACATCTCTCTCTCTCACACACATGCACGCACGTACACACATTCTCTCTCTCTCTCTCTCTCTCACACACACACACACACAGAGAGAGAGAAACACACATAACATACACACAGAGCACAGGAAACCGCTACGCAGACATTGATCTCATACGAGCTCCAGGAACCGAGAACGTCGAGTCATTTGCTGCGGCAGCTTAAAAAAAAAACTTTCCTGCTTATCTTACAAGGAAGGATGGGGAAGAAAAAAAAATGTGCTATCGTGTATTCGTCGAATGTCAGAAACAGAAAAGTTTAATATTTCCATGGCATGCGAGGTTTTTCGTACTTCATCTCCTCACCCCCACCATTTCCCATTTCCCCCTGTCTGGCCACGTTCCTCCGCTGACCGACTGGCATCCGATTTTCGTTGGCAGGCGCAAAAGCTAGTCAGGCTAAGTTGCCTCTCTTCCCTGCACGCTCCTGTAGGAGGCTAAGGCTGGTCTCCTGCTGACGTAGTTGGCACAAATGTACATCTCTCAGGGACTGCTGACGCAGGCCACGTGACCCAGCAAGTTCCAGCTAGGGCTGCTGCGAGCCACCCGGCACCTTTGAGTACATGAGGATTGGGAGAGGATGTCAGGACTAATTTAATTGGTCGTATAAAGCATGTGACATTGCGCGCTTCCGGTGTGTCTGCTACCATGGACACTATATCAAACTGAAAGCATTTTTTTGCGGGGTTCCATTTTTCGCTCCTCGTTCACATTATTTATTCATATTAATGCATGGATAAATGTGGAAAATAAACACAACAATAAGCTCATGCGCGCGCGCACACACATAGACACACACATTTGTTGTTGGTTTTTTTTTTGTTTTTTTTTTTGCATAGCTGTGTTCTCATTATATAGAGGGGTATTTATTTTAAAGGAAATTCTGGGACTTGAAAGGGCACTTGTGAATGAAGGAGGTTTGTACAGCATCATTACATGTACTTATTATGAGTACACTATTAAGTATTAATTCTGCAAAAGGTTTGTTCTCTCGAATTCGAGCTTTACGTTTTAAACTCAACCGATATTCCTGATAGTAATACATTACGATAGGGACACATTTCCCCGCAAGTGCGAGATATCAAGACGATAGAGAATGAACTCGGGTGGACAGTAATGCACTGACAACACAGATTTTGCCTTAGTTTCACAGGACACACTCACGTTCTGAACATTGTATACGCCTAAACAGATGTTGCTTGTCATGTGATTTAAACAACCAATGAAATTAGAGCTGACGTTCTTTCCCTATCCGCTTCGAGTTTGCTTGCCTCGTGCACCGGGACTGGCGTACCAAACGCTGATAAAGTTTTTGTTGTAAATTCGGACATTTTATTTTCATTTTAATTGTTTGCGAAAAAATGTATGTTGCATAAACGATATTTGTATTTAATATAAAAATTAGCGGCAGATGACTATTGCTATTATGTTGAATTTAGGCAGGTTGACTGCTGCGTTTACACACGCGCCAAACATATGATTTGGAGAGAGAGAGAAGGTGGGGAGAGGGGTATCGGTGTTTTACGCCGAGCCAGCAACTAAGGCTATATCACGGCAAAACACAGCCCTGTAAACAGATGCCACACGCAGAGAAAGAACAGCGTGCTCGTGACGAGATCTGAACCCAGGACACCCAAAAGAAGGTGAGGGTGTATGGGGATTGATAAGTATCCACTAGGAGTATTTATTGCTAATATCTGTCGACATTTGTGTGTGCTGATCTCTATTTGCGTATGGGTGTACGTATGAGTGTGCGTGTACGTCAATATGAGTGTGCTGGTGTCTTTAATTGTCTCTTTGCATAGGGAAAGGGTACAGACTAAATATAAAGCAACTGCCAATGCTAAGGAGGCCAACTATACTCTGTATCGTCAGATGGGTTCAAGCTAATTATAGTTGCACAGAAAAATCAAGCAGCCTCCCTTTAAAAATGAGCGCCAATATTAAAGTGCACCTGCCACAGAACCGGAAACAACGAGCAGTCCTGCGTTTTTGTGCTGATTGATATCATTTTAATTATCTGTATTTTGTGAATGAAGGCATTTCGTTAAACTAAAAATACATACCGTTCTCCTGCTGTCGTTAGCCTCCATCCTTTCAATGACAAGAGGTAGTTAAGGTGACTGCTGTGCAGATGTGGAAGAAGTGCGTTTAATGAGATACCAAAGAGACACTCTTCAACTACACATCACCTTGAGAGAAGATGCAGAAATGGAACCTGTTCGATCAACGAATAGGTCGATAAGATAGAAGCCGCCCTTACTGATATCTCAGTCATGACCTACTCTTAGTGGATTTGTGTCAAATTTCTTTAGATTTTTGCACTATTTATAACGTTTTACCTGTATGTTCAATGTTTATTCAGCATTGGACTGTAAACAGCACTGTTTTCCGACGACCAGAGTTCTCGTACAGCGAACAGTGCCCACTGGTCAGAGAGCTGGTCGCGAAGCAAGTAGGTCCCTCAGTGATAGTGATTGCAATACGAAATATCGAACAGTCTTTCATATAGATATTTATTATTTACTGATAAAAATAGTAGACTCTAATATTTATCTATGATTTATATTCTGTGTTCGTTGTCTTACGTTACAACACATCGCAGTCAGCGCATCACCCAGTGAAGTTTTAAATGCAATAAACAAACACTAAAAGCATCAGAAGTAGAAGCAACATTTACCATATTAATCCAACAAGATGGGTTAGGTTTTTAATACGTCTATGCCGACTGCACCGTTGTGTGATTAATGATGAGAAAGTAGAGTGAAACGCTAGCTCGAGCCAGAGAATCTTGTGAATGTATTGTAGGACGGTAAACAGATTGGTAAAACTAACGTGTGACAAGCTGTGTTTCTATGAAGTGTCTGCATGTGTACTTGTTAGTGAAATAAATTAAATGTTTGTAATATATTCATGTAAGAATGTAACACACACACACACACACACACACACACACACACACACACACACACACACACACACACACACACACACACACACACACACACATTGTAATTAATAAGCCTCAACATTTATATAGATTTGATATTGATATCAATTATGCTTTCAAATGTAATTACTGCATCTGTGTTGTTAGTTACAGTATGTAGAATATCAATTGCTGAAGTTTACTTGTAAGCTTAATAATAAATACGTCGCACAAGAACCACTTTGTGGTCTAACATTAATCAGCCAGCAAAGAGTTAAAACGGTTATCATTTTAAATTTTATTTATAAGCACTCCTGGTTCTACCCCGGTTAATGCTAATTTATTATAAATTATCGTCATTAGCATTTATAGTTTAATTGCTACTTATAGCTCGAGGTCATCTTGAGAATGCTAATAGATCGATGTTACCTTCTGGGCCTCTTCATGTTTAACACTGTGGAATCCCTCAGTGTGAATATGGTTCGGTCACACATTTATTGCTTTATAAATTCCTTCACGCAATTCTTTACGCATAATTCTTGTTTTATTTTAAAAATTAAACCAGAATGAATCTCTATTTCCAGATGTCATGTAAAATAATCTTCATACACTATAATAATAGCAACACTTGCAAAGCGGTTTTGCAAAATAGTTTGTTCAAAGCGCTTCAGAAATGAAAGCAACTACAAACAAACCAATTTTAAACAAAGTTACATGCTATCATCCAGACACACACGTACTAATACAACAAACACACCCACACAGTAAATACAGGTCTGGACATGGAATGGTGAAGTCACTGATGTTGAAAAAATACACGTCTTAAGTTTGGACTTTAAAGGTGGTCAAAGAATCAGTGTGAGGAAGACTGATGAGCGCTATACATGTTTTACATACATACATACATACATTGATTTCTTTACTTCCCACTTCTTACTTTCTCACGTTCGATAATGTACCTTTTCATATCGGTATTTAGCAGCAGTGGTCGTGTATCATGAAGAATGAGATAAACAGTGAGATGGGATTTCATACAGAATTATTATTATTATTATTATTATTATTATTATTATTATTATTATTATTCCATAGCATTTATTCTACTCCAGATAGTTCCTTCTTAATAGAAAATGCCTAAATCGTGTGCTTCCTGTAAAAACTAAAAATCCCCAAAACCTTTCGTGATCTATGGTTTCTTACGAGCGAGATCGCAAAGGAGTTCTGATGGCAAAACATAATAACATGACATGTCCCACATCAGTTCCAGCAACTTTTCCCAGTTTCTTTCTCTCTTTGTGCAAGTCATATCCTGCCCCCCTGCTCCGCATTGCAGCCCACTCTTTTCTAATGTGACCTCGGCGGGTCATATGGTGCTTCTGCGTATCGATAATTAAATAAGAAAATATGTCGACATGCTTCTCTGTCTCTCTTTCTCTCTCTCTCTCTCTCCTCTCATTCTTGCTCATACTGATTTGCCGCGTGCTTCTTGTGCCCGTATGAAAACAGCGGGGGAGGAACAAAACAGCTTCTGTGTCGTGTGTGGCCGGTTCTGACAATAAAACCTGATGCCATGTAGGATTTTCTCATCCCTGCTGATCCGAGCCGAGGTGATGGCCAGCTTTACGGCAACACTTCCTATCCCCACCTGTGTAGAAATGACTAGTCAGCTAGTACGCACCCTCATAAAACGGGGGAGCTTAAGTTCTTTATGCCGTGGGTTAGAAGGGCAGGGAGGAAGCGGGATCATGATACCGGGGGTTTATGAGAAGAAACGCGTATTCAAGTTTCCCTTGCACGCGAAGGACTGCACCATCCTGCTATACCGATGTGTGTGTGTGTGTGTGTGTGTGTTTGTGGGTGGGTGGGTGTGTGTGCACGCGCGTTTTAAAGTTGTTAAAGGCTTACCTGTGTGCAAACTTATTTTCAAGGAATTTATTGCAAAGAGATTTTATCTCCAGAGGTTAGTAGCTGACTCTTCTGTTCGCGAGTGGTAAGCTTAAAAATCGTATTTTCTTTCACCTGTCGTTGAAATTGGCCAACACCGCAGTTCCAGCCACGTTACAAAAACAGACTCATTGCTATGGCAACAGCCATGTCGCGCTAACATGTGCTTGGAGCTCTGGGATTGACTGCTATCATCGGTGACGACAGAAGCTAGAGTTTAAGTCAATACACACACGTGTTCATCTAAAATAAAATTATTTCTAAAATGTGAAACTAATTTTTTGTTGTTGAAAACTTATGACAGTGTCTACAGTTCTGCTCGTCTGCTATGAACTTTGTGTTTCATTTCATGTCTGACTCGGGTTGGTCCTTAAAAACAAATATCTAAACTTAATCGCTCCCTTTGTCGCGCAGGGAATTCTCAACGCGCGTGAGTGAAGAACGTGGGGCATAAAGACGTAACAGACGTAAAGCCAACCAATTAGCCAACCACCATCCATTCGCCCGACCATCCACGATACTAGGAACTCATTAATGTCTCCATCATGTGTATAACTACAGCATTTACACCGGCTCATGGCCTGTGGGTGTTACAAAGGAAAACGAGTAAATAAATGAAGGCAAGAATGTGAGCAGAACTACATAAACAAGCCGATAGAGAGATAACAAAGGAAATAAACTAGTCCTTATGAACCGTAGGATTTCGTGGTTGGTAACCTTGCTTGTGTTTGTGTATATGCGGATATGCGGGCATGAGTGTGCAGGTGCGTGTGCGTGCGTGCGTGTGTGTGTGTGTGTGTTTGTGAATATGTGACTGTGAGAGAGAGAGAGATGCGTAAAAACATGTGCTACAAAGTGCTTTTCCCCCATCACATTAATTTGTTGGTGTATAACGTGTATTGCAAAACGTAATGGGCGCAACGAGATATGTATGTAGTCTTCGCGTAGGCTCGAAGTTTTACTTCTAACCTAAACCTTCCATCCAATTCACCTGAAAGTTCTCACAGTTAAATGGGATAACGGATCCCAGGGTTTCTTCTTCTTGTCCTTGATCTACTGTAAAGGTGTAGTTGACATACAAATAAGAAAATTGTGCCTGACATTGTTGACAACCACACGGTCCCTCAAACAGATCGATAATGTTCAGCTGAAACCTGGCGGAGCATCTAGCAAAACTGTGGGAAGTTTTTAAACCAGATGGATCCATTGGCGCAGAACACATCAGAATCCTCTTCCAAAGATGAATTCTTGATATTTGCACTGATGCTCCGACTCGCTTCGCGGTTTATCAAAGGCCTGGAAGCTTTTCATGCTGCCGCTTGGCCAAGGCCCCGCTAGTTTCATGAAGAGATGCATAACTTAAACTGCATGCAGTTTGTTAGCACTGCCTACAAAGATAAGAACTGAACATTATAAATTTTAAATGCAGCTGAAGGATATTTAAGAAATAAAGTCATTTCCAGTTATGAATAATTACCAATTATGCATCAGCCATTTCGCCATTGGTAGATACAATTTTTATAATTCCACCAGCGACATCATGATGATGATGATGATGATGATGATGTAAACTACTATCAATATTTAATCTTTAAAATGCATTTATTATTGTTGTTGCTGTTGTTACCTGAATGAATCTGACGCACGTGTGTTTGGTCTTTGAAATAAAAGTACAAAAGATTGAAATTGTGTACTCTGTGTACGAAACAATGAGAATGTGTGTGTGTGTGTGTGTGTGTGTGTGTGTGTGTGTCTAGGTGTGGGTGCGCGTGTGTGCGTGTGCATTGTGCACGTGAGCGAGGTGTGGTGGTGAGAAAGACCCCACAGCTATATTCAATAAGCAGTTGGTGTGTACACTCCATTATAACTCTTTTAATTATTTTGAGTTTATTATGAATATTCTCCTGATGTTACCAAGTCCATTAGCTCTAAAAGTTAATATTAGATAGATTTTTAACAAAATTCTTCATCTCACCTTGAGCTATCACATTTTTTTAAAAGTGCCAAAGAGACGCAACTCTAAACTCACCAGTTAAGACAAAAAACCGCAGAAGTTCTCCCCCTTGTAAAGAAGCCTTTGAAGCAGAGAACCTCTGCCCTCAGCTCGGTCTCAGTCGCACGAAAACGGAGAAGGCTTAATTGTAAATATTCTATTCCTGTTCCACTCACTGTTTTCTTCTTTCAACACACTATTTATCCTCCCATCCACCTCTTTGTCATTTGTCACACCCTATGTCATTTATCACTCTTTACATAAGCAGTAGAAGTTCACATTGTCACAAACTGAGAAGTGCAAGTTGAGGTTACGTCGTGCATATAAACACGAGACTTGGCGAGAACCCAGTCTGAGCTATGTTTAACTCAGGAAAGACAACAAGAGGCTGCCGAGCCTGACCGCCTCCACGTAGTTACTCGTTCTCTCAGCGGATGTTTGACGTAGTTGCTGGCTACGTTGTTAACGAGAACAAGCAACACACGCACACAGTCTTATGTATGCATGTAATGATGTACTGAAGCATACATAAATGTATGCATGTACGAATGACGTATGTATGTATGGATAGATGTATATTATGTATGTGTATATATGCTGATATATGGATGATGGTTGGAACGATTTATATAATAGATTGATGGATGACTGAATGTATATATATATGTGTGCACATATTTGTACCTATATATTATGTATGTGTGTATTTATGTATGGTAGTATGCAGACAGGTTTGTAAATCTGGATGAATAGAACAACAGGTGGATGTATATGATGGTAACGTTCACAAGGGCTGCTCTTTTAAACTTTTCGATTTTTGAATATTTCGATCCTGTAAAAGATTACTTTTTGATTTGCCAGTGTAAGGAAGGACTTCAATGGGGTTGAAAGCATTTTTAAAAAATTTCATTTATTTACACTGCCTGCATCCTCCAGCTTTATTTCAACGCGATCTATTTCTGTCTCTTCTTTTTTTTTTCTTTCTTCTTGTGTGTGTGTGTGCGTGTGTGTGTGTGTGATTCTTTCTTTCCTTCCTTTACAAATCTCTCTCCACTGCGCACTTTATCTGCCCCTTTGTGAATGTGTGTGTGGGTGGGGGGGGGGCTGGTTTGTTCTTTCTTTCCTTCCTTTACAACTCTTTCCACTGAGCCCTTTCTCTGACCCTTTGTGAGTCTGCGTGAGTGCATCCTTCACTTCCTGTTCCTTTCACGCAATCATTAGCACATCGATTTTACCTTCAGAGACGTCGACCCTACGCAGTAAAATTAATTCGTCTTTTATTTTTTTTTATTTTGCTCTACGGGAAATGAACCGGACATTGGCTGCTACACCTAAACACCTGTGTCTCCCATTAAGCGACTGCAATGTCCGCCAGCTAGTGATTTCTCGTTAACTCTCGTCCTCCTAGGGAACCACGCTACAGCTCATCGACGGCGACGAGAACATCGCAGGTGTGGGTTATGCACAATTTATTTGACGCCTGCTTGTTGTAAATTAAACGTTTTACACGAAACTTTCGAACATTTGGTCGAATATAGTGCATATTCTTCTTTTCTTTTGCAACCGTTCAAATTCTTGTGACTGTTTCAAATGTATTCACGGTCTTGCACATGAGATCTGTTCCGTCTGAACTGTTGAGACTGCGGGTCCTGTGACTGAAGCAATTTTTCTTTTGTACCACACGAGATATTGTTTCTTCACGTGTCAAACCGGAGAATACTGAAAGGCGCTTGATATCTTTTTTCGACCCAGTCCATTGAGTTGGAATTCCTAGCCTCAGTGATACAACCTTTGCAGCTGAAGGAAGCAGACGTCAGTGCACGAGAAGCAGCAGCTTTATTAATAGTTGTAGATATCTTGGTAATTGTAAATATCGTGTTAGTTGTAGATATCATGGTAATCGTATATATCTTGGTAGTTGTAGATATTGTGGTAACTGTTCCCGTTATGTTCTGATTGATATGATGTTTTAGAAAACATCTCTTTGTCTCTCTCTCTCCTCCTCATCTCTTATCTATCATTTTATCTCCTACTTTTTCTTTATGCATGCATTTGTTTATATTTTTCTTGTCTGCTTTTTACTGCTTTTCACGCACATCTCAAAAGTGCATTAATTCAATAAAAACGCAAAGGACCACTGCTCACAGAAGTACAGCTTTATTATAGCACGCGCATCTAAATTTGACGGAAAAATATCTGTGCACCATCTCCCGCGAAATGGAGCGAACCCGTACCTAGTGTTACCCGCTGCTTGAATGTTGTAATCCTCAGGGACTATTTTACACAAGTGTAACATACGTCAAAGGTATGATGTTTCGTTGTATGAATATCTGGTGTGTGTTATCGCTCAGTCAGCAGTCATAGGCCAGACATTTGCACGACACTGGCACCGGGATGGTTATCTTCACGATGCGTCTCCCAGGCTTCAGCACGTCACAGTACGCCCACATCTCACGCGGCACTTCTTCCGGTAAGCAGGGGCGGTAACCACCGTACGCATTATGCCCCTTACACTGTGCATTACTGAAGGGACACACACACACACACACATGTTGATAAATCTTTCACTTACACTGGTAAGTTGCAACACATCCACACACATTTGTAGCATCAAATCCGTTAGCTTATATCTCGGAAAAAGAAACTACAATCTAATTACAGATTCTAGGATCTGAAACTCTAAAAGGAGCTTTCGAAGCTTTGATTTATACGCATTAATTAATCACACGCTCTCGCTTTTTTACGGTTTTGATGTCTAATGCGTACATTAAAGCTTCCCATTTATTCTTAGACATATACAGCAATTTTCACGAATGCAAAGCCGCGGTCTGAACACTCCTGGAACCCAGACCAGCCCTAAAGATGAAAGAGCACTTCGTGCAATGACCAAACTGACACGCTTTGATCTCTATACTGTACTCGAAACTGGATACCGTCGAAAGTTTTAATAAAGTCTTTTGACAATCGGACAAAAGCCCTCCTAAATGTATTCAATAAACGTCACATGAAAGGGTTGAACAACTGAGCAATAAACGAAAGTACGAAACTAAATCCTTTGCAAAGTTGTCTACGTACCCACATGAAGCGAAACGGATGGCTTGGTGAAGGGGGTAGACCACCCAGCACTGGCCGCCGTAGGCAACAAAACTGCGAAGAAGAAGGTTGTAGCCAACACACCCACCAATGGCGTCTACGCTCACGGCCTCTCCGACGTTGGACTGCAGGTCTCTGGAGACACAGAGAACGCACAAAGCTTCGTCATTCAACATCACTAAATTTACTGGAGGCCTCTGGGGAGAGAAAATTTCTAGTCCAGCCACTAATATGCTCCTTCAAGAGGCGTAACTATGGACTAAGGTATAGCGGCTACACAAGATCGCATGCACGCACGCACGCGCACACACACACGCGGAAGCACATGTCAGTAGACAGTATATCCACGCTTTTTCAGAAAAGCTTGGGAAAATTTAAGCTGGTCCCATGCACCAGCTAATGTAAGCTATACCTCCGGCATAAAGCGAGTTGGCCACCTGACGTCTTCCTCTGAGTTGTAAACAAGTTTTTTGTAAAACCACTTCGATCTCATGCAATATTAATAATTACAACCTTCATCTATACTTTCTATTTTAGCAACGAGTTGGAAGGGAAGTGTCTTGAGTATTTCCTGATGATTATCATTTTATTTTCGTCAGCATGACGATACTTGATGCCGTGGGAAGGAGGGTCGGCAATTAAACGCCCACCTTGTCTTCACAGCGAAGCGCAACATTATTGCCCTCAGTACTAAATGTCAGAACGTGCTGACTCGATCCTCTTTTTCACTCCAAAAAATGTTTTTTTCGTTGTGTATTTTTAGTTATTTATACACGTTTTCAAGTCTTTAGTCATGGTGAATTGCAATATCGTCACTAATATCTTTTTTAATTGTCTCTAGTGTTAACAAGAGTAAAACGGCGTACACGTACAAGGAGAGTGGGGAATTTGTTGTCTCCGTAATCCAAGCATTTAAAAAAATCTCTTCTAAATTGGACATATATAAAAATTTGTCAAAGTTTTCACATAAGCGTTATGTAAAAACTTTGCCAAACTTGATCAAACATTGTTTGTTCATATTTGTCCAGTTAAAAAGATCATTTGGGAAGACAGAGAGGGACATTTATGTTATATGGGCCAAAACATGATAAAACTGCAGTAAGGGCCATTACTTCTTATCAGTGAAGAAGACCTCAGTGTCATCGTCCATAAAAAACTGGTGTCGTTTTAACTTTGTTCAGAAGGAACAGAAGAGGCAGACCGCTCCACTTAGGTCGTGTTAGTGGTAGTGAGGTGAGAGTAAGATGATGATGATGAGGAGGAGGAGGAGGATGGGATGATGATGAGGAGGAGGATGAAAGATTTAAACATGCTTCCACTCACAATGAAAGCTTTCATCGCTGCACAATGTCAACAGCAAGCCATGCAAGACACTTTAGACAGAGAATAAAATGAGCGATGTCGAGGGTAGCGCATGATTCAGTGGATCATGGTCAGAGCGCAATCCAAAGTTCAGAAATGTAACAGTAACACTCTGCGTCATACAACATAGAAAAGGGGTACCAAATGTACAGAGCTTAAGATCATTATGAGACAAGATTTCAGCCGCAATGTATCCCAAAAAAGAAGAGATTCGACAGCATACCGACTGTACTTACTGATGCGAAGGACTGTAGAGAATATCTTTCTCTGTGGCCGGGCTGGTAGCAGGGACCCCATCTTTGAATATTTGTTCCAGAATGTCCTTGCGTTCGTGTAGTTCTCGGTATATGTCATCTCTGCATCATCATCATCATCATCATCATCATCATCGTCGTCGTCGTCGTCGTCATTCTCACGATAAACTTCCATGTACATTTTTTTGCACATTTTCTCTTGTGGTCGCTAGAGTTTCAGACTCTTTAATTAATTTTTAATCTTTAGTACTCATTTGCACGATGCTCTACAGCAACATGTTTCATGTGTCACTAAGATAAATTAAATTAGACCCGTGCTCCGGTTTTCCTTTGCTTTGGCACTTGCCCTTTCTTCAAAAAGCTTTTTCTCTCTTTTTTTTAGTTTTGTACAAGAATTCTAATATTGCCCTGCTAACCTTATGAAAGAAAGCCGAAACCACCAGGAAACTATGGAACAAAAAGTATTGTTAGTCATATTAACAGGCAGACATATACATAGAGCATACATACCTGGGATAGAAGTAAGACAGATCTGAAATATTGTATTTGTATGATTCAGGAAGTTTGTAGCATTGCTGACCACCTCTTAGATTTCTCCCCTCTGCGTATTTTGTGGCTACAAGTCGTGCATGAAAAAAAGAATAAGTAATTTGTATACATTATTTATTAACTGTCTATATACGGTCTACAAATAATTGTGTACATAGTGTCTTCATAATAATTTCTGTAAAAGACTAGGAGATACAAAAACATATCACAATGTTTGTAATGTTCTGTTGTTTCTATTTGTTTGCTTATCTTGTGAAGAAAGTAGCTATGTTATTTTTCTGTCATCAACTGAACAAATTTGCAGTTTTAAGAACTAAAATAGCCGAGCAAGGCTGAACTAACAAAGCAACAAAAAAAAATTAAAAAGAAAAAGAAAAGAGGAGTAGAATGTATAGATGAAAAATAATCAAGTAATAGATCTTTGAGTGGTCAGAAAATGATACTTGGTGTTACGTACCGTCCTCCCTGTCGTAGACACCATACGGCCCTGATCCTAGATATACTTTAAACGAGGGTTCGTCAAGGTAACTGTACCCCCCTTGCCTTTCTGCAAGGGAACCGTGGAGCATGTGACACCCCAATACTGTGAGCAGAATCCACAGCTGCGCCATCTACAACTGAAAACATTTTGTTTATAAATGTCAGACAGTAATTACGTTGTCGCAAATGTCATGCAATCTTTCTGTCGGCATGTCCCTCTGCAAAGTATGCCGTCTCCATACCAGTGCGCATGTCTCAATGATATGCTCGTTGAGCTTTGAAGTCTGGGTAATGACAAAGAAGACGTGATTCGGATTTAGAGGATCAAGAACGATTGAACAAAATCACTTTTACTTTCGTAGAGCAATGTCTTTCATTCTCCGAAAGATTTTCTTTCTTCCTGCCTTCCTTTCTAAAAACTGAAACAAAATATTCGGGGTTGTCAGTTGCCCTTGCTCTCTCTCTCTCTCTCACACACACACACAGAGGCTACAACAAATTGACAAGCATTTAAATTGCTCTTATTCGCTTGACCTTATCAGTGGCTGGGAGAAGGACAACGGCAGCTCGTAACGAATTCAGCGGGAGGGACCAGAGACAGGGAGGGAGGAAAAACAAGCAAACCTCTCCAATCGTGCTGATGCACACGTTTTAATGGCGGCCTCAGCGCTTTTTCAATGTCTGCATAATCTTTCTTCCGCTGTCGCTGCATACCTCTGTCCGTCTACATATCTGTCTGAGTACCTGACTACCTGCATTTCTGGCAGCCTGTACCTATCGTACATAGCCAGCGCTTAGACGTCCACAATCATTCCCTCCCTTTACTGCTAAGGTTGTTTCCCTTTCACCGAGCCCTTCTCATTAATCTAGAACGCCTCGGCCTTATTTGTTTTCCCGCAAACATTAACTCCCAGGCTTTTAATGTGACTCGATTAACACTACTGTACACAGCAGGCTGTAGATCAAATGTCAAAAAACGAATTATTTTCAGACTCAATATTAGTAGAGAAATGTCAGCGGGCAATGCTCTTGGCAGGCAATTGTATCTTCTGCGCATTCTTGTCTTTGACATTATCAGCTGGTAAATGAAAAGAAGCTTTAATCCCCAACCTCCAAATTTTGAGAGAAGGTTCAAATGAACTGACATGAAAATCGTAATGAAAGTAAAAAAAAGTACCTGAAACGATTAGTATTATACTATCCTTACTAACTGCCAGGAACACTAATTATGACTGCTGTAAGACACAAAGCGTCGAAAGGAGTTTGTTTATTACAGTATCTTAAAAGGAGAGAGAAAAAAAGGGTAAGGGAGGGTGTATCTCGTCCTGATTTGCGTTTGTCATCAGTATTAGGATCACACTATTAATAAGATTTTTAAAGTCATTGAGCGCAGCACAAAGTTCAAAAGTTGTTTGTCTTTTGCTGCCAAATACAGACTAACAAGCACGCTTTCACTGTCACTTTCGTTTAAAACAAACATCTTTTGATCAGGCTTTCGTTACTTTCATCTCTTGCTCTCTCCTTATTCATGTTACCACTTTATGTTCTGATAAGTGTTTAATGTACTCCGGTGGATGATCGTTACTCTCTTGCATTAACTAACTCCTACTAATTTTTATTAATTTTTTCTGGAATTTTTCACCTCGGGTGTGTGAACAATGTCTGGAGAGTCTGGAGAGTATTTGTTAGTTTTTAAGCATCAATATGTTCTGTTTTGCATTTTTCCACAGAAAGAAAGATTAGTAAGAAAGCGGAGGAAAATGAAGAAAAATCAAGAAATGAGAAAAGAAAGTAAAAATATTGAAATCTAAATGACATAAACCCAAAAGCATTCTAAAACACTGACTTCTGATTACACAACTCCACAACTGATGTCCGAAATTCGGAAAATGTTACACAGGGAAAAAAATAATGAGTAGGAATAAAATGCGTTCTTGGATGTGAAACTTGTATCGATGGAAGACAACTGTTTATGAGAAAATTTGGTATTAGTTTACGGAGCTTCTGCTGTTCTTTTTAATTTACAGGAAATAAACTTGCAATAGTAAGACATAAAAAGAACATAAAGATGACGATGATGTCGAAAAAAAAATCATTTCTCATGCGATTTATGTTTATTTTGAGGACTTTTATGAACATCGTACGACGATTGCTTAAATAAACAGCAGCAATAGTCTTTTGCATCATGAGTTAAGTTTGCTGTACAGGAGGCACCAAGCAAAGGCGACCAGTCTACTGAAGAATAGGAGTGTGTTAATTTAAAAAAGAAAAAGAAAACGCATTGTGAAATACTTGCCTCGTCTTTGTCGTCTGTGCTTGCCCCACGACTATCTGAAGAGATGAGAACAGCGACAACAGTGACAAAGCTCACCAGACCAAGAGCACGTGACCTCAAGGTACTGCTTTCGTCACGAACGCCGGCTGCCAAGAGAGATAGAGAAAGAAAGTCTCCTCTCTTTGTTCCTTATCCTTCACATCAGAAGATGGGGAGGGCCAGGCCGACGAAAGAGTGAGGGGAGAGCAATTACCACCTTTACACCTCCGATCGAGGAGTATGCATTTCACTAAGTGATGTTTGCTCCGAGCCCATTTCGCTCATTTTTATGTGTTGTCCGAAGGAGCAGCAGAAAAGCGGTAAATGTCAAAAAGACAACGAGGATCATGGGTTCAAATCTTACCTCTGGCACGAGTCAGTTAATTCTGCGGTGGTCTTAGTTGCTGCCTTGGTGTGAGCCCTCAACAGGCAACTTCTGTATAGTGGAACTGGTACAGCCTAGTTGGTTCAGTGCAGCCTAAGTGTTTTTGACATACCTCTTTACCTCTTTTGTTTTGGTACAGCTTACTTGTGTCTGCATACACCAGCCAATCAGCTTGCTCGTGGGTTGACTTTATTCCTTCCCTAACAGCTCTCCCCCTACCCCAGAGAGTATCTCCCCATTCCTAAGTTATACTATTTACTATACTACTAAAACCAAAAAGTTTAAGGCCGGATTTAACAGAAATCAACAAGTCTGATTGTTCCTGTTGTCACATATTTGAATTTCATTAGTTGACAGTAGTAAAGTATGAGAAGAATTTCATTTCGATTCCATTCAAAGTTATGGCCAGACAAAAGAAATCCACCCAGAATTTTAAAAAGTCACGAAAATTGTCAGTACACTTTGACACCTCCAAAAATGTGTGTGGCCACCATTTTGCTACATCATTCGGTGCTTGTTTCTCGCAAAGACCTAATAAGAGTCACTACAATCAGACTGGTGCAGGTCTGCTGGTTGAAGTTGACATGTGTTGCCCATCTCAGGTCTGTTCTACAGACATCTACAGTGATGGTCCTGTTGCGCAGAGCTATTAGGCTTTAGTTTGGTGGTCGTGGTGTCCTGTCATTTGTGACTGTTCAGATGGAGGACGATACACAGTGCGTTGTTTGGTCGTCTTGTGTTGTTCCAAAAGTCATTGTAAGACAGAATAGTTCATTTCCACCAGTCGGGACACTCCTCTGCCGCATGCGTTGTCTTGAACCATCCCAGATCCCGACCACAGTCTACTGGAATCAAGCTTTTTAGTAGTGGGGCATGTTTGTCTTAGCTTAGTATTCATACAATTGAAATACCCATCTGGGATTGCGTTCACAATGGAACATGTGTAGGGAAATGGCTGCTCAAGTAACTTGACAGGCAATCTTACTCTCGCTTCATGAGCCACCGAGCAGAGCAACTTACCAAGATTCAAGATTCACGTTTCTAACCGACCGGCATAGCGGGACTTCCATCGAGAGGATGAGTGGGGAGACCAAGAAACCTGTGAAACAAATTCGAAAATTCAACTGAAAATTTATTTGGAAGCAAAATAACCAGTGGAGAGAACCAAAAGACATAACTGTCGATCGCAATGTACAGTTCTAAGACTTCTCTCAGACTACGAAAACTACATTTACTACACAGTTCTATACCATTATATTTTCCATTTTGTTTCTTATCACAATGAAAATTCATTGCACTTCGGTTGCACTTTGGGGGAGTAGTATTCAGTACAAACTGTCTGTGCTGTGTTTTAATTTCTTTGCTGGCTCCTGTCCTGACTATTTCTCTGAACTTCTCATCCCTTACTCTCCGGCCAGACAACTACGCTCTTCGTCTGACGACCGTATTCTAACTGTTCCTGTCACCAGAACAACAACATATGGTCACAGGACTTTTGGCTACTGTGCTGCAAAACAATGGAACTCTCTTCCTTTCCATATCCGCCACCTTCCTACAACTGAATCTTTCAAATCTGCACTGAAAACGCACCTCTTCCTTGAGCATTTCTCCTAACACAGTCCACACAATGCTCGTCCTTCTTAACCCCGCCCCCTTCCCTCTTGCTACTTTACCCATCTTTCTCGCAGAATCACTATATTTCTCTGTTCCTGTTACTTGATGCCTTTTGTTTTCTGTTTTGTCAGTACTGTCGTTTTCTTTCGTCCCCTTTGTTCTGTATCTACTTAGTCCACGTCTCTTCCTCGTTTTAAGCGCTAAGAGCATGCTCTCTATGAGTGTGAATATGCGCTATAAAAATCTTCACTATTATTATTAGTAGTATAAAGATGAAAGACGCATGTGAAAAGGGTGGGGGCAGAGACATTTTTCATCATCACCTATCTTTCACCTATCATCATGCTAGCTAACTATGAGGCAGAGTATGTGGGTGTGATTGTTGTTAAACATGTAAGACCGAACAGTAACTCTAGACGTCAACTTTCATTAACAGCTACATTCTGTTTAACGGTCTTAAGTTCTGTACTGCGCATCCCAAAGTGAGGGACATGACAAGAGTCACTGTTCGTGTTGATGTTTATTCGCTATCCTGCGATTTACGACGAGTTATTGTCTTGTAGGGGAAGTCCTAGCCGAATCCGATTCTATCTGATCGTAGCTTGCCGCATCTCATCCTATCTCACCGCATCTTGCCGTGTCTTACTGCATATTATCGCATCTATCGTATGATTGCTGCATCTCCGCTATCATCATTGTCGTTATGACCTCTTCTTCCTGGATTACCTCGACTACTTCAACATTACCGCTGTCATCGCGATTAACACCACTACAGCCGTCACCACCCTCCAGTCAACCATTTAACAGCGGTTGCGCTCGTGGCCACAGACGCATTGTTTGACTTGTGACTCTTTGTTCTCATCATCGTCTACATCGCTTGTCAAGCCAGCAGGAGCGAGGCGTGTCGAATAAGTAACAGTGACTCGGCAGTGCCCCTTGATCTGAGTTACTCACCACGGGGCACTGCTGCAGAACTTTCATCCTTGTCACCTGTATTCTGTTTTAGTTCTAGTCTCAGTTTTCTTTCCCCCTTTTTTTTTTAGACAATCAAATGTGTTAATCGTTAGTCGGCCCTTTTTGTTTTGAAAAAGGAAGTGGAGTGCAGTGCGGCGTGGTCACACTTACAAGTCCACGCACGCTCGCGAGTATCCCCTCAATAAAGCGTTACAGTCAAGTAGTAGTGGTACTAGTAATGGTAGTAGTATATACCTAGTATAATTTTAACCAAGTTAGCTCCCTTCTCTAAGTCAGATGGCAAAAAAGCGGCGTGGCAGTCAAATGAATGCTCTAAGCTTTATTAAAAAAATAGTATAGGGGACATTCAACCACTAAAATCCCTTACCTCACAATATGACTTGCATTCAAAAAAAAGGAAACGCAAGAATTAAAATTAAAATGATAGTACCGGAAAAAAATGAATATGAAAATCTTACTGGTAAAATTTTGTGTAAGATATTCTTGAAACTTGGACGGCTTCATTATATGGCAGGAGGGCTGGAAGTGTGGGAAGGAAGTAGTGGGGGCGGCAAATCAAACAGGTAAGAAATAAAGCTCTAAGATAAACAGGTGTACTTTCACAGTGAAAGCTGCTGTTAACAAAATGGAGAGTGCGATGAAATGTTATGCATCTTACACTTCACGATGTATTCCATTACAATGATTTATTGTCTTCTCTCTGAAGAACAGTGATATACAGGTAAGTGAGTGCGCGCTTGTGTGTGTGTGTGTGTGTGTGTGTGTGTGTGTGTGTGTGTGTGTGTGTTGACTTGTACTGAAGGTTCAGGACGGCAACTTCACGGACCGTAATATTGAGCATAGGGTGAGTCGATGTCCTGGGGCAACGTGGAGAACTCACGACAGGCCAACATCCTGTTTCCGAAGTTATTAAGTTATTTAGCGGTGTATTAAAATTAAAATCGCAGATGGTTTTCCTCTTGGAGCCGTAGTAATAAAGCGGTACCAAAAGTGTTCTACTATCAAGAAACGTGAAGTAGAGTCCGCGGTGTCTCGACACTGCCTGGTAACTTCGAAAGCAAGATGCTATTCCTTGCGTTCCCTATTTTGCCCTGGGGAAACTCTCGCTTCACAACTATGGCCCCATGACATCGAAGCTGTCTTTATCGACAACTTATTCAGCTACCAACATCTCCCAACTCTCGAGCAGCAAGGACACAGCACATGGAGACGCCTGGTGGCGGCCATGCGGTAGTCACGATGAAAGCACAGCAGCAGGCTGGGGATCACGCACGTGTTAGTCACCGTGCACGCCGTGGCGATGACGTAATGCGTCGACGTCACTGGCGCGGAGATGGTCAGCGCTCCCACAATGCACTGCGGCATCAGCATCAGGACAAAGAGAACAACCGACGTAAGCAGAAGAGTTAGCAAACGGCGCTGTTGGGTGTGCGCCAGAAGCGTTTGTCGGGAGGCACTGACAGACAGCGGGCTACGGACTCTGCAAACCCCTGACGTCTTGTGCTGCTCGGAGTCTTGAAAACGGAGCTGCAGCTGTCGGATGGTAATACTCTGAGTCGTTTCCTGCTTTTGCGTCAGTCTTTCGTTCTTCGCTTCCACGACGCTGCCACCCAAGGGAACCAAGTCCAGTCCTGGTGCTTCGCACACTCGGGGTAGCTTGTTTAAGGCAACGGAGGAGCACATGCCGTGAGGTGCTGGGACGTTATCTGGTCTGCAGGTCTGGCTGCCATGTCCTCCTCCGCTGCCTGCAGCCACGTCGCGCGAAAGACATCCCCACCGAGCACGTGTGTCAGTGGTCGGAGCATGGTCCAAGACTAGTCCACTTCTTCGCGTGAAGAACACCGCACTGGGGTCTCTTTTCTCAGGTGGAGAATGGCTGTAATGACGTTGATCAGAACCGTGCAGAACGTTGGGGCTGATACGGTGCGATGCCGTCCTGACGGTGAGAAAGATGCGAGTGTAGCAGATTGTGATAATTGTGAAGGGTATCCCGAGAAAAAGCACCCCGGAGACAGTACTGTAAGTTCTGTTGTTAACTGTGGGCGCCCAGAACACCCCGCAGAACACGTAGGTGTTGGTGCCATCGAAAACTGACATCTGTTTCCAGTAGAACAGCAGTGGTATGCAGGATGCAATGCTGACGGTCCAAAGAGTCGCCATGACCTGAATCATAGAAACAAATGCGTATCCAAGGCACTATTTCAGGAGGTCTTCGCATGCACACTCCTATATATATATATATATTGCAAATATGGAGTCTTCAATTATACTTCAACACGTGCGCTTCCACTATGTATCAAACAGACCTTCGTTCAGAGGTTTGTTTTATCCACCCTGTTTGACCATCACTACCCACCTAGACTGCAGAAAAGGCTCTGGTGATAGTGACTAGCAGACATCTTCGCTAGGTTCCCCCCACCAAATTACTCTGGATGTTTTTCCCCTTGCTGATACTACCGTTCCCCATAACTCCTTCTACATTGGGTATTTCTTCTTCCATAAACTGCGTCAGTTCCCTTTAAAAATAACTCAGCATTACCTTCCTAATGTGCTTGAAGATGGGATTGTCTGCAGAGCATGAGGAATGAACTATGTACCAGTAGCGGTCAAGCGCCACCACGGTCATGCTAAGTGACGTCATGACCAGGGAAAGGTAATCCATGTTGGCTATAACGGAGCAGAGGCCGCTGCCTAGGTGCCACCCTCCTGTTACACGTGCTGTGACTTTGAAAGGAACGCCAAGAAGCAGCAGGAGGTCGCAGGCCGCCTTGTTGGCAAACACGATCCCATAAGTGGAGGACAGCTTTTTCATCCTCCACGTTTCGTAAACCACCTGCCCAAGACATTTTCAGTAAAAACAGGTAGAGCAGAGGCTCAAATTAAAGTATGCACATTGTGCATGCGTACATGGGGAAGGCTTACTAGCCTGGAACCGCAGTCATGAACCAAAGATTCAACACCCATGGGTTTGCTTTATCTTCTTTTATTGTCTACAGCCCTCCGTACCCATTACCTCCCCTCAATATCTACAGCCCTATCAAGCTAATCTCAAACCTTCCCTGTGGGCTTACGCAAGACCGGGACATTTCTGCAATAGACAGTCTTGATACTTAGTCTGCCAACGCTAGTCTGCACCTTGCATCCAGCTAAAAGACTACACAAAACTTCTGGTCCATAGATACTCCTGAGGTAAATTTGTTTCGAGACTACGACTCAGGTGGCTCGTGCACTCAAATCAGTTTTTTTTTCCATTGCATATGCCTTTGATAGACGATAGCTCCATGCCCACCTGCCTAAGAGTGTCTAATTCATTATTATTATTATTATTATTATTATTATTATTATTATTATTATTATTATTATTATTATTATTATTATTAAAGTAGATTTATATAGCGCAATTTTCAACCCCAGAGTCGACTCAATGCGCTTTCAAAAAAAAAAACAAAATCATCAGGGGAGATAAGACACTGGAAAGGGAGGGAATCTACCTTTCATAGGACATGGCCTAAACACGGTGAGCCACTATATTCAATGTTTTGGATTTTTAAAAATTAATACTGAGTTTTATGTACTCACTAAAGTAAAAGGTATATATACATCCACTAAATATTAAATACTTTACACCGTAATAAAGTATATGCAGTATGTAAGGGTTTTACTTATTACGCACACATCCAAAAAGTCTAGGCACTGAGTACAACACATCTATAAATAAAAAATATATAAAATCATCTACAACATAACTATCAAAGTCAAAAATGATTTCTTGTTACGTTTGCCGCAATTCTCGTTCGCATTATCTTCATTTTATGATGAACCATCTCGCAATTTATTGTTTGTGTATGCTTGGCACACAAGGACGTGGAATGAAAACAAACTCGATGAAATAAGAAAAAGTTCAATATCCAATGTTGCTTGGACAGGGATTGTTGTTTAAAACAAACTATTTAAAGAATAATTTTCTGCCCACTTTCCCAGCCTTCTTCTGCCTGCCTATCTTTATACTGTTGATGTGCTAGCTGTATGTACATACTGGAGTGGTCCTTCGACTAACAGGCTTGGTGGGGACAGCTCTCAGCATTTTTGTTTTCTTCTTGATTTGTTGTGCTTGTAGTGCCTATTGTACCGAGCTGCACTTTTATTCTGACATCATCGGCATTATATTTGACTGTTTACTTGCCTGTGGCTTTTTATTTATTCCTCTGCTAAAATCAACTCTCTCATCACCGTTAATCCTCTCTGGCTAATGCCATCACAGTTTCTTCATTTTCACAAGTCGTCCCTGGGATGGACTTTACATCAGGGCCAAACAGTCATGCTTTTCAGCAATGTACTGCAATTTCTGTTTTGTGATCATCAGGATATTCTCCTGACGATTTGATCGACGCGTGTTATTATTGATGTACTCTGCTCCAGTCCAGTGACTGTGGATCTGTCTCATCGACATCTTGGTCTATAAATGTCATCCGGCAAAAGAACGACCTGGCACTTCCATTTACTTTACAGAGCCACAGAAATTTTGTCTCTTGTGTTTTTATGTTTGTAATGCGCAGAGAGCCTGGCTTTGGCTAGGATACCGCTATAAATGCTCACATTATTATTGTTGTTGTTATCATTATCATAATCATCATCATTATTATTTAGCTTATACTACTTGAATTCAATCCAACACGAGTAACACATGACATTTGCGAAAATACTGTCGTCATAGATTAGCATTGATATCTGCTTGTTGTTCTACTCCTCGTTGCCATGGAAACTAACTCGAAACCACCAGAACGCAAAACGTGCAAAATGTTTCTGTTGCTGCGCTAGTTGTCTTATCATTTCGATGCGGGCTTTAGTACCAGGATATTATATTCTAATTTCTCTGTAGGCAAAAGATTGAAACTACACCGGTACCAGCTAGCGATCTCTGTAGACGGCCTGCATTCAGTATCTAGTGACTGACTCTGTAAGCAATATCAAGCGTAGACTAGCATCTTGAGGACATGCAAGTCAGTCTTCGTTTTTTGTTGACATCTTAATGACATTAAACGCATATGGCACAGAATGCACTTGTTCGTTTTTCACTTGGCTTCTTGTGTCTTAAGCCCCGTCTCCTACATTTACCCCCAAAAAACTCTCTAAAGTGTCATTTTTCAGTGTTATGGAGTCTTAACTGCATTTTCTGTTTATCTGCACGAAGTTCAGGAGCTGAGAAAAAAGCATATACCTGTTCCCACCCCACAGAAATATTACTTTGTATTCCTTAGCCTTCCCTTAATATTTGCTACAAGGGAACAGCAATATGAAAGCGTTAGTCACGTGGCCAACGGCATTTATAAAGCTGTCTAGATTGAGGATTTCCTTCGTTGTTTCGTTTTTGAGCCTTCTGAACACTACTTTGTGCAAAATGAATGTCGATCACATTCACATGGGGTCTAAAGCATGGTTGTATGGGGGTCTGCCTGGTCAGTCAGTCAATCAGTCAGTCGTCCCTTGCCTGGCACCTGGCGTTGGGGGGAGCACATGGATAGACGCTGCAGCTGATAGGGCCCGCCACTCTTGCCTATTTTGGGCAATAGTCAGCAGGTCCTGTACAGGACGACCAGTCCAGTCTTTGACGTTCGTAAACCAGTTCTTTCTCTGACCACCGCGGCGTCGGCCACCCTCCAAGGTGCCTTGAAGGATAGTCTTCGACAAGGTGTCGTGCCGGGTTACATGGCCAAAGAAGACCAGCTTACGTCGCTTGACTGTTGATAGTAGAGGTTCCTGGTGTCCTACGATTGCGGCAATCTTGTTTCTTACAAAGTCGTTGGTTTTTGTTCTTTGTATGAGATCCGGAGCAGCTTCCTCAGACACTTGTGCTCGAATGCCTGGATTCTCCTTTCTGTTTCGGTGAGTAGAGTCCACGTGTCGCATCTGTAGAGCAGGATCGGCACTACCAGGGATTTGTATAGCCTGTACTTGGTAGTGAACCTTATCTTGTGGCTATGCCAGATCCTATCTAGCCTAGCCATTTCTGCTGTTGCTGTTGCGATCCTGATGCGGATATCTTGCGTGGAGCTGCCGTCCTTGGAGAGGGTGGCTCCCAAGTACTTGAAGCTACTTACCTCTTCGAGCTGTACCCCGTTCATATAGATCTCTGCTTTGCCGTTGCCATTGATCATAACTTTGCTCTTTTCTGTGCTGGTCTCCATTCCATATGCGTTTGAGCTGTCTGTCAGTCTGTTGGTGAGGTCTTGCAGTTCCTTGTTTGTACCTGCTAACAGATCTATATCATCTGCAAAGCGTAGGTTGCAGATTGGTCTTCCACCGATTGAAATGGAGGTATGGTGGTCATGAAGAGCTTCAAGCATGACTTTCTCCAAGAATATATTAAACAACACGGGTGATAGGGGACATCCTTGACGTACCCCTACTGTGGTACGAAAGTAAGCTCCATTTCAACCGATGTAAAAGCGGTTATCCTAAAAGCTAAACCAACAACCTGCGAGTTAGATCCGATGCCCACGAGCCTTCTGCTCGAGTGCCTAGATACTCTACTTCCTGCCATCACACATATTGTAAATGTCAGCCTGTCGTCAGGTGTTTTCCCATCTCTGTTCAAGAATGCGGTGGTGAGGCCACTTCTAAAGAAATCCACGCTTGATGTCAATGTGCTAAACAACTACCGCCCAGTCTCCAACTTGTCTTTTCTCTCTAAGATCATAGAGAAAATAGTTTTGACACAGCTCTGGGCCTATTTACAAGACCACCATCTTCTTCCACAAGCTCAGTCGGCATATAGACCTTTCCACAGCACTGAGACCACTCTTATTAAAGTAACAACAGACATATTATCTGCTCTTGACAGTGGTGATGTTTCTCCATTAACCCTACTGGACCTGTCTGCTGCATTTGACACTATAGACCACTCTCTGCTTCTTCACAGACTCCACACCCTCTACGGGATTTCTGGACCTGCCCTCTCATGGTTTAACTCCTATCTCACTGATAGGACCCAGACTGTGGTAGTCGATGGTCAGACATCTCGCCCTGCTTCACTTTTCTGTGGCGTTCCCCAAGGCTCAGTACTTGGCCCAGTCCTGTTCATCCTGTATACTAAACCACTTTCATCTTGCATCCGGTCTCACCAGGTGTCTCATCAGTCCTATGCAGATGACACGCAGCTTTACTGTTCTATTCCACTGGCTGAGTCTCACTCTGCTATTAGCTCTCTAGAAGCTTGTATTAGTGATGTCAAGGGCTGGATGGTGAAAAACAAGCTTAAACTAAATGATGATAAAACGGAAGCCCTCTTGTGCCATAGAAGAAGACATCAACCTTCACTAGTCAGTCTGCCCAATCACATCAAGGTGGGCGACAGCAACATCACCTTCACGTCATCTGTTAGGAATCTGGGATTTATTGTCACCGCAGACATGACCCTTGATAAACATGTTACAGCTGTCTGTCAGTCTGCCTACTATGAGCTCCGTAAGATCAGTGCCATCCGTCACTTTCTCTCTACACGTGCCACCAACACTCTTGTCTGTGCGTTTGTTCTTTCACGACTTGACTACTGCAACTCCTTGCTGGCAGGCTGCCCCTCATCCCTCATTCAGAAACTCCAGAGAGTACAGAACTCCGCTGCACGTCTGGTACTTAGAGCAAGGAAACGGGACCATGTCACACCTCTCCTTCGTTTTCTACACTGGCTACCCGTCCGTTCTCGCATCCAGTACAAACTGTCTGTGCTGTGTTTTAATTTCTTTGCAGGCTCCTGTCCTGACTATTTCTCTGAACTTCTCATCCCTTACTCTCCGGCCAGACAACTCCGCTCTTCCTCTGACAACCGTACTCTGACTGTTCCTGTCACCAGAACAACAACATATGGTCACAGGACTTTTGGCTACTGTGCTGCAAAACAATGGAACTCTCTTCCTCTCCATATCCGCCACCTTCCTACAATTGAATCCTTCAAATCTGCACTGAAAACGCACCTCTTCCCTGAGCACTACTCCTAGTCCACAATGCTAGTCCTTACCCCCCCCTTCCCTCTTGCTACTTTACCCATCACTATTTTTCTCTGTTCCTGTTACTTGATGCCTTTTGTTATCTGTTTTTGTCAGTACTGTCGTTTTCTTTCGTCCCCTGTGTTCTGTATCTACTTAGTCCACGTCTCTTCCCCGTTTTAAGCGCTAAGAGCATACTCTCTACGAGTGTGAATATGCGCTATAAAAATCTTCACTATTATTATTATTATAAGCTCCTATTTGGTTGTTAAGCAAAACTGTACTCGTTGAGCTGTTATACAACGCTTCAACGACTTGGACAAGCCCTTCTTCAATGTTGAATTTCCGCATCACATGCCATAGCCCCTCGTGCCAGACTCTGTCAAATGCCTTCTTAAAGTCAATGAAGTTGTGGTAAAGGTCCCGCTGATGCTGCAGATGCTTTTCTATAAGAAGACGACAGTTGAAGATCTGCTCAACTGTGCTTCTACGTGGTCTGAAGCCAGCCTGTTCTTCTGCTAGCAGCTCTTCTGCGGTGGTTCTGATGCGGTTCTGTATGACCTTCAGCATGACTTTGCTTGGGTGACTGATAAGGCTTATTGTTCTGTAGTTCTGACACTGTTTGCTGTTTCCTTTCTTTGGGAGGGGAATGATTAGTGACTGCGTCCATTCTCTGGGCCATTCCTTGCGTTTCCAGACTCTTTGGCACAGAACAGTTAGGGCTTTTGTAGTTGCTTCCCCACCCTGCTTGAGCAGCTCAGCTGGTACATTATCAACGCCTGGTGACTTTCCTCCCTTCAAACTATGTACAGCTCTTTCGACCTCTTCCCGTAGGACTGGTAGGTCTGCAGGTTCACTGTCTCTAGTCTGGTTGTTTTGGAGAATGTTGGCGTCGGTCTTCAGCTGGTAATTGTACAGGTCCTTGCAGTATTCTGTCCATCGGTTGAGTACAGCATTGCCTTCTGTGAGAAGGTGACCATCGCTGTTTTCGATGACTGAGATCTTCTGCTGGTCTGTCTTAGTGAGGGTCTTTAGAAGTTGGTAGGCCTTTTTGCTGTCACCTCGTGCCATTCCAACCTCTATGTCCTGGCACTGCTTCTCGATCCAGCTCTCCCTAGCTGCCTTCATCCCTTTCTTAATGGCACAATTCACTTCTTTGTATTTGGTTGCTGCTTCTGGTTTGCTTTTCTTTTCCCTCTTCAAGGCCCTCCTTTGGTCACAGAGGTCTAGTATGTCGTTCGTGACCCATGGCTGTTTCTTATTTCTATGTCGCCCTAGAACCTCTTGGGCTGTCGACAGTAGCACCTCTTTGATGTTTCCAGCGAGGGTGTCTACATCACAGTCCACCAGGTTCAGTGCGCCAAATTTTCCGCCAACCGTGGCCTTGAAGACTTCTTCAACCTTTGGGTCTTGCAGCTTCTCCAAATCAAAGCGAATTCGGGGAGTGTTTAAGAGTCGCTTCGCTTTCAGCCTCAGCTTCAGGTTTGTTAGAACAAAGCCGTGGTCGCTGCCTATGTCAGCGCCTGGGTACGTCCTTGTCTTGGCCCTGTTGATTCTGGATTTGAAGCGTCTCGGCAGTAGGATGTAGTCGATCTGATTATGGACCAATCCGTCTGGTGAATGCCAGGTGGCCGTCCTTGATTTCTTGTGGGGATACAAGGTGTTGGCTAAGGTGAGTCTCTGGCTCTGTGCGAACTCTAGGAGTCTGATTCCCCTGTCGTTGGTTTCACCAAGGCCAAATTTCCCCACCGTTCCTGCCCATTGCTGGTAGGCGTCTGGTCCGACCTTGGCGTTCCAGTCTCCGAGCACAACCAGGATGTCCTTTTTTGGAACTTGTGTCTGCCTGGTGGAGCGGGTTGAATGTCTTATGGTCTTGTCGATCGTTGTCTTTGTGCTGTGTGGTTCTAACCATTGCTTTCCTGTAGAGATGTTACTAATTGCCCTCTGAGATAAATAAAGTCGCATCTTATGTGGTGAGCATTGTCAACCATTACGTCTATTCATATGTTGCCCTGACGACAACTTCCAGCGGACCAATAGAACTGGTACCATTTAATGAATGAAAAGGACGATTGAAGGAATAAATGAATTTAGGATAATTTATATATATGCTGATGTGCTATAGTATTATATTTTCCATCAAAACAGGCCTACGACTTATTCAAAATGACTTATTGAAAAGTGAAAAGTTCAAAAGTCAAACTACAGATTACGGCAATGTTAGAATAAAACACGGTCTTCTGTTTGTTTTTCTTTATTTTTATCCGCTTTTCTACTTTCTTCTCTTTCTTGTCGTCTGCTGCTTTTTCCTCTCGCTTTTCCTCAAAGCGACGTCCGACATAGGAAACAATATCAATCCACCCGACTTCTGATTTTATGCACTTACCCATATGTTTCCCACAAAACCAAGAACCATGACTAGTGACAGGTAGATTCCCTCTGCTGCCAGCTGCCCTGAAAAAAAGGAAAAAAAGATTAGCGCTCTATTTTTATTACGCAAAGAGTAAGAAGACATAGGTTGTGATTATATGATATAGCTGAAGAGAGTGCAGAAATAAAAATTGTGTTTTCTATAAAACGTGTAGAAAATATTTTATATTTGTTTAAGATGAGGCTGTCGTAAAAAAGGTTATGAAACTTAAGAAGTGTAATGACATTTAATAGCTTACATGCAATGTCGACTTTCCTTCTAAAAACCTGCCTTCGGAATTAGAAACTCCTTCAACAGCTGGGTATCACAAAAAAGAAGAAAAATGTTGGCAATAGCAACCGAAAAATAACTCGTCTACCTTTACTTTTTGTGTGATAGTGAATTAAATGAATACACCATAGAATCGGATAGATGTAATTATAATCAGAAGCACCAAGATGACGTTTTGGGATCGAGAACAGCAACAGATCCAGCAGAGACATACAGACAGAATGAAAAGCATGATAACAAATGTACTGTACCTTCACTAACTGGGAAGTTGAACTCCGAGAAGAATGTGAAGAAACTTCTGTTCAAGCGTTTGTCATACACGCGTGACCCCATCAACACTCTTGGTCAGCACAAGGGTGACGCCTGATGTTTGTTAAACCATTTGCTGCCACCGGTATTATCTTTTCCCTCATTTGCAGAACAGAGTTCAATTCTTGTCTACTCTTCCTAGGAAGACATTATAATGGCAAATAATTTGCAGATCATTTATACAAGCAGAAAAAAATGTCGACTGTTGTCTCGTTTTGTATTCTATTAAAGATTTTTTGGGATGCGTTGGAGAAAGGCAGACAGGTAACGTTACTTCGCTATTGTCTTCTTCCGTCAATGGACTGACATCAGTCTGAACTCTACATCCAAGACTATGCCTTTGTAACTAACAACTTTAAAGTAAGAGAACACGATAACAGAGGTCACACAAAGAGATAGAGATAGAGAAAAAAAAGAAGAAAAAAAAACAAAATCTTGTCTGAAAGTATGAAATTATCCAGATCTCTCGTGACAAAAAAATATCTTCAAAAGACACATGCCAAAAAGCCCACATATTTTTTCCTTAATTCACGCTGAGTGAAAGATAAACAAAAAATGTAGACCAAACTGATGATGACGAATGAAGTTATCTTTAAGACTCTCATCTTTGAATTTTTTTTAATAAATTTTTAAAAAATGCCACAAAATGTCGTGGTTGTGCATGTTGTATATGTGCAAGAAACTAACAGTTGTATTCAAAAGAATCATCTGACGATGCAAGAAATCTTACTGACTGCTCGACGACGACGACGACGACGACGACGACGACGATGATGTTTATATAATTCCAGACCTAAGGCCCATAGAAGAAAAAGTAGCGGACCCCATGTGAAGTACACTTGAAGCGGCCGAGACAGAGAAAAAACGACTGTCACTGGACGATCAGAGACAGCAAGGTGGTGGTTGGGGCTTAAAGAAAACAGATTAGAAAGGTAGCTTGTAGTTTCCTCAGTGATGATGGTATAGCACTTTCAAGCAGCTATGATTTAATGCCCTAAGAGCTAGGAAGACAATGTGTATTCACTATTAAAGAAGTGCAAAATTGACGGTGATGTGTTTTGAATAAGACGGGCAAACGATATTTTTAAAGAGGATAGAATGGCTTCATGACAGCCAGATGAGTCCACGGTGGTATTCCAATCCACACAATACATAGAAGATGATGAGAGTTTTAGTGGCATCTACAGTTCCACGAGAAATTAATTTTTCGTGGAGCTAATTCTCTTAAAGCTAATACATACACCAACCGAATACAAAGAAAGAAAAAGAATAGCTGAAAAAAGAAATGAAAACAAAATATAGCAGTATCTTTAGACATGTTGGGCTGTTTTCTTCGTCTTTTCTTCTAGCGAGCTGTGAACAATCGTTCATATCATACCGAAAGTACAAACATTGTGCATCTATCGAAACCTCAAAGCATTTTTGTGAAGTCTCTATCCACATTTTCTAGCAAACACGCAGGCTGTGTGAACAAAAACATGCACAGTACACGCAAACTATCGACAGCTCACCTGCTGCTCTCTCGCTCTCAGGTAGTTCTATGTCTGACAGCAAAAGAAGTCGATCTGGTCACAGGTGAACAAGACAAAGACGCTTGAAATGTCAGTTTGTCTCAAGTCGCTCACATTTTCTGTCTCTGGCGTCAAAGCCCTCGGTGTCAACGCTCAAGCACGTGACAGCAGCTTTTTTCACTTTTTCGCCGACTGCGAAGACAAAGATCAATTAAAAAAACCGGTTTGCTTGTACTTTTAACTTCATGAGACTATAACGAAGGGAAAAGACGAAATAAAAAAATAATAATGAGAAAAAAATGGGGAAAAATGCTTCGGCTTTTCTATTTTAACAGGACGTTCTGTAAACACATTTATTTTGCTTCTTTAAAATTTTTTTTTAATCTTGCTCAACTTCCTCCCATCCCCCTCGATCTCGACAATAATTATTACCACTTATGATTTTGATATCGTATTCAACAACATGCATCAGTTTGTATCTCATACTGCTAAGTCATGCTATCCTCATCTCTGACGCATTAGCCAAATCCTAAAACATCTTCCTTTTGATGCTGCCACTAAACTTGTCCATTTTCTTATCGACTACTGTACCTCTTCTTGCTGGCCTTCGTGACTACCAGTGTGTTTAAAACAACCGTGCCGGTCTCATCATCCATAAGAGTGAAACCGACCTCACCACTTCTCTCCGGACGGCACTCCACTAGCTTCCAGTATCTGAACGCGTTCATTATACATGTGTGTCACAGCCACTTGCGTTCACTTAACTCCTGGACATTTGCGTGTCCTTTCACAAACAACTCTGCCTCACTTTTTCAGGCCTGTATACATCTAATTTATATTAACAAAATCTATTAAAAGACTTACAACATCATAAGATTGTTACTATAACAAAACTAATAATCCCAAAAATTACGAATTAAATTAATGACTCTAATTATCAAATATTCTAAAAGAAAGTTTTTTTGATGTTCACTCTGAATAATGTTCTCAAGTTCCAGTCACTGGGGATCTGACGATTCAAATAATTACAACACACACACACACACACACACACACACACACACACACACACACACACACACACACACACAAATCATAAACGCTTCCACTCGGGGACAAACGCTAAACACAAAAGTCGATCATCGCTGTCTCTGGGGGCGAACGATCCAACCTCATAACATAAACGCTGCTTCTCGGGGCCAGTCGTCTTCGCAAAATGGTGATGTCTCTCGGGACAAGCCACCCAACCTCCTGGCTGAATTCTCCAGGGTATGACTACGTCACAGCTAACTGCGCCTATAACAACAACAGCAACAAACACCAGCTTACTAATACATATTTATATCTCTCTTTAAAAAATACAGAAAAAATTCAAAAACACCCGAAATACTCAAAAAATATAACAACGCACCTTTCTAGGAAGACGCAGCCTTCACTCCCCTACACGCAGTGTCTCTGAGAAGTGAAGCGCTGGCCCGCCGACAGTTAATTATATTGTCTTCCCCTTTCTCTTTCCACTATCTTAAAAAAAACACCTATTACTCAGGCCAGGTGCGACTCGGCCACCCGCGCTGCACTGACTGTTAAGTCCTCCATGTCACCCCTCTGTGACAATGTGTAAAGTTAACATCCTGTCTTGTAAGTGTCTTAATTAATGGCTCCACACCTGTCTATGTGTCCAACTCACTTGATATCTTCACATCGCCTTGTTCTCTCCGCGCCCTCTCCTCTTCTGATCCTTACAGGCTTTGCATTCCTCGGACCTGACTTCTTACATTTACCACACGTTCCTTTTCTGACTCTTTTGCTGGAAGGTACTGCCACTCCAGATTCGGGGAAAAAAACTACTCTTTCTTCCTACCTTTCTTTCTCTCCTCCCATAATGTGTGTAGTTTTCTTTCATGTGTGCGCCATGAAGTGCTGTAGCAAGAATGTGAACCTTATAAATAATAATTTATTATTAAAAACCTTATTCTTACCATTTTGACATTTTCGGTAAATATTTTCCTTGATATCAGCAATTTTAAAGTTATTTTTTCGATGATTAATAACGTTGAGCAAGATTGATCGATTGACTGATTGTTAAATTGTGTAACCTTGGGCATAGATTTGCTTCAAAAGAAAAGAACCCTTACTAACACAGCTTTATTGTTAATACCTATCTGTCTCTAGCATCATTTGAACCGCTTAGTTAACGAAAACTTCTAACAACATCAAGGTAAACGAAGTGAAATCAGGCTTGTCGGATCCTTTGAATAGTTTCAATGACTTGCAACACTGATCTTGGATCCTCTCACGATTCAGTTCGTCCTATTCCTAAAATATCCCCGATATCGCTCTTCTCATCGTCAATGAGTGCAGCTTGCATCTCAATTCCTACCCAGGAAAGACCGGGATGCTGCCTTATCAGTATACAGCATAATGCATCAGTAACTGGAAGTAAGACATAAACAAAAAATAAATGCAGAAAGAAATCTATTGAACAATGCTTGCTTCTTTTTTAAAATTTCTGAAGTATTTAGTATTAGTCGAAATACGCAAACATATTTAAGTTTATTGTTTAAATTTGTTAGACTATAATCTGTCTAAAGAGATTCTCCTATGGGCTCGTAATTATGAATCAAGAGTAAGTCGTTACCCCGAGGCTACATGGGAAAATGAAGGACAATTAAGCGAATTGTCTCTGTGCTTACTAAGCGGCGTTCTAAGCCCGAAGATATTACCAAAGAGAATTGATATCTATACTCGCTGATATTGCTTGATGCTAATTTACTGCAGAGCATAAGTGCAAATCCTTCATAATTACCCAGTGGGTAACCCTGGGGTCTAAACACCGCTTGACAAAATGCTTAGTTCCTTTTGCCCGCGCTTGATAACTACACCCAGACTTGGAAAATGCTTGTAGGTGTAGGTTTCAACTATAATCACCTACGATATAAATTTCAGGCACAGCAAATATATTCACATTCGATATATTCTGTAATGCTCCTGCAGCTTCTTTTAAACAAAAAGAAGTGAGCGGATAGAGCGGTTAGCCGGGCAAAAGGTCATATTCCTGGTCGATTTGGCGCGCAAGTTGCGCACACGCACCTTTGTCTGCGTGTTTGATGCGCAAGAGAAAATATGTGCGATGTGTACAAACTGTACAAGCTGCGGGCCCGGGGCGCTCTGCCAACATCGTCGAACACTGGATCAGGCGTCGGCACCCTCAGCATCCCCCTGATCTGTTCGTCTGCAACGAGGAAGAATGGCCTCCACTGACAGGCTGTTCACGCATCAGGGGCTAACGGCCACGGAACTGACTGCAGGTCTGTGTTTGTGTCGAACTGACCTATTGTAATGTTGACCTATATATAGGTTTACTTTTGTGAAGAATAACTTGAAGATTTCTTTTCCGGCTTTTTTGACTCACGGTACGACTGTTTGTCATGTTCTGACAGAAAGAAGACATCCTAACATTATAGCTTCCCTGCAATGATATATATATGTTTGCTCGCCCATGCTTATCATGTGCACATCACGTGTCGACCTTGACCTGCTTTAGCTTCTCGCGCTGTCCTGATTCCCCCTGCCTACAGAGAAAGTGTGTGTATGCGTGTGAGAGAGAGAGAGAGAGATTGTACGCGCACGAAAGTATATATGATGCGCACGTCTCTCTCTCCCTCTGTGTGTGTGTGTGTGTGTGTGATGTGTGCACTCGTGCGTGATGAGGTATGTGAGAGGGGAAGGGATTTATAAGAATTTCCATTATCAATAAGAATGAACGAGCTAAGCGTGAATTCAGGTCAAATAGCATCGACAAGGCACAGCGAATGAGAAGTAGGTCACATTTGTCCGAACAAAACTATCAACTGGAGCAGCAGGCGCATACGCGCTACACAAGGTCAGTAACCGTAGTTGATCATGTGCAGCCTTGTGGAACTTTATGGTTTGATGAGTCGCATACACCTTACCTTTTTAAACTTTGCCTCCCGTTGTCAAACCTTATAGTTTGTAATCATTTACGCGGTAAACAAGCTAGGGCGCCTAATGGAAAGACCTGTATTTTCTCACGTTGTAAACAGAAGACGGGTGGGAACAGTTCATTTTACGGAAAATCACCACGTGCCGCGGTTATGAAGCAAGGGGTAAGTCGCTGTCCCAGGGTAAAGTTAGGAGTAGGAGAGAGGCGCAAGACAAAGTCAAGCGTCGATCCTGTTTTCCCTATAGACACCATGCATTTGTCCGAAGCGGGTGTCCAGACCCCGCGGATATTACTTTATCTCTGAGGAACGTATATAACTCTCATATATCCTTGATGTGGCTCCGGGGCAACGACCGACGTGCCCTGACTTCATGACTCCAGCTGTGGAGAGGTATATATAGGAGCGAGCACCTGACTTCTTTAGCAAAGGCGTGGCCTACCACTGGTCACTAATCTACAGACACGGCTGGGTAGAGCTTCCACTTTTTAATCTTACTTCAAGAGTCTGAGTGAGCTGCTGAATAACATGCACCACCTGTATGAATGTGTGTAATTGTCTAACAATCATGCAGTACTCGATAGCATGCGTCCTGTAACACGTGGAGCTCATGTGACGACCATAACTAAAAGGACTTTATTTTAATTTTTTTTTTTTATCCTAGGTCGATCACTGCATCCTGCCCTTGAACTTCACTTTTATCGGTCGTGAAGAAGCACGCGTTAGTATCACACGCTTTCTACCTACGTCAGCTTTCGAGGACCCTGCATGACCACATCATCACTCTCAGCCTGTGATCATATCGGGGGTCAGACTATCATCACGTCTTCAGAAGATTAAAAAAAAAAGAAATCCTAACCTTAAGGTTACCGTCGATATTCACTGCAACCTTGGTACTTGAATCCTCGTAGGAGTACGACCGTTTAAAGGTTATTTAGGTGTTCTTTTTTAAAACCTTTAGTAACGGTCCATCTCAGTGACGTTTAAGGCTCATGTTCGAAAATGACACTAAGTGAATTAAAGTATCTCTGACAGTGCGAAGACGCCAGGACTTTTGGAAAGCCTGCAAATACGGCCTCATACAGGTATGTCCATAGGATGACCAGTTCACATGAGGACATGATGGCAGTTCAAAACTCCAAACTGAGCAAGAAAAAGGTCGCAATCCTAACATCAATGTGCATTGTCGGAACAACACTCTTCGTTCTCAGCTGTACGTTTGATGTGATCCTGGACACGATCGAACACCTCAAAATGAAACAGGTGAGCTTATCTTGGAAACTAAAACTAATATACTATTTAAAAAAGCCACGCCGAAAAGATCAGAGTTAGGAAACGGCAAAGAAGGAAAACAGACATGGCTAATGCAGACCAAACTTATCAACAAACAATTACAAAGGGCCATAGCAAGAACTATAGAAATACAAGGTAGAAAAAAATAATGTTGCACACAACACTGCATCAAAAGATGGGCAGTCGTGGCGAATGTTAAACTGTTTAAAAGACACGACGAGCAATTAAAGTTTGCACAACTGCAGTGCAAGTGTTAATGGCGTGTTCCAAGTTCCACTAGTGCCCGACACACTATATTTTAAGTTATATGAATTAAAGAAAATCCCAATACCTAAGGAAAAAAATTATTTTACCCCTTTCAGTGCATTTCAAGTACTTTTTAAATTTTGAATTTTTAGTCTTTGAATTTTGTTATCGATTTTTTGTTCGTTTTACTTTGTGATTCCATTCCTTTCTTATAGACCGAATTAGGGGAGATAGCCTTGAGTTTACTAGTCCTATAGCAGCAGTTACGCTTCTCCATTAATTTGGCCTATAAGGTCTCATACAAGATTAAAAATAAAAAAAAATTACTTCTTGTGGACTGCTGGAAATGATTTAATATTGAATTGTTACCGAAAATGGATAACTGGTGAAAGTTGCAGACCTCTAGGACTATGGAAAGAGGGTGAAAAATCGATTACAAAATTCCCAGACTCGGTGAGTTAATAAAAAAATAAAAGTGTGTAACAATAGAAAAAAAGTTGATGAAAACGGTACACTTTTACATTATTCTCCACATTCTGAAATTTTATGATATGACTCTATTGTCTGCTGTATAACTTTAAATTACAACAATTATCAAAGAAACGTAACAGATTTAAAAGAGAAGCGATATGTTCATTGTGGCAACTATAGTCCGAAAATAGATCCTGGCTTGGTCTGCTTCGTACTTTATACTATTATTTCATAAGGCAATATCACAGATTTAATAATAATAACAATTAACGTGTGGCTTATATAGCGCATAATCACGCTCACGGGGGGGGGGGGAGCAGCACTTAAGACAAGTAGGAGACAAGAACAAAATACGAAGGACGTAAAGAGAAGCAAATATGCAGACAACTAAAAGACAAACATAGAAGATACAAAGAGGAATCAAGAAACAAGCAAAAAGGATGGAGAGTGTCATAAATCTGCGGAGAAAGACAAACATGCATATTATACTAATAACCGCGCGCATGCGGTCTGTTCTAAGGTTTTTGATGTGTACGTGAAACATATCATGCAGATGCATTTCATGAGGTGACACCAAATCTCTATAGCAAACGTTAAATGCTTGACGTGGTTAGCATGTGTGCCCCACTCCTACCCTGTTTTTTTTTTTCAAAAGACACAAAACACCTACAACAGCTCACTGAGAGGCGATGAGAGTTTGAGCTTCCAAAGTGTGCTTCGTTTGCATCTCAAAAGTAAAAATCGACGGAAACGAGAAAAGAAATGAATGTGGAAGATTTTTAGACAGACGCATGCTCTCAATGCTCCGGACGTAGCAAACATTTGATGGTATACAGATAGATCAACACTTCGCTCGCAAATCACCTTGTTCCTTGTCCGACAACTGTGTCGCATGAAGAGGTAGCTACCACGAGTAATCACACACACACACACACACACACACACACACACACACACACACACACACACCAAGAACTGATTATGTACATGATAACAGTAAAGTACACTTTTATCAAGTCTCTTGTGAAGAGTGTGACAATAGTCTGAACCCCACCTGTACACGTTTATCATCTAGGACAGACGTTTTCAAACTGTGGTACGCGTACCAGTAGTGGTACGCGAAGGTATGACGGTGGTACGCGAGCACGTTGCGAAAAAATAAAGAATGTGTATAAATATATATATATATATATATATATCTTTTACGGGGGCTGTATGTAGGTTTGGGAGGTGGTATTCGGTCAATCCGAATTTTCGAAAGTGGTACTCGTCTGAAATTGTTTGAAAACCACTGATCTAGGACACGATACCGCATGCTTAAAGATACACATGCAGTCATGCACGCCAGAATAGACGTAGGCACACACACACATACTCACTCACAAACTCTCTCTAACGCACACAAGTACGCCACACGCACGCACGCCCACAGACAGAGGAAACAATTTCAACAGCGAAAAGCAAACGCTCCATCAATATCAAAAGATTGTTGTTTATGCACACCCACGCACGCACAAATATACACATATCAAATAAAAAATACAACAGATGATGATGATGATGATAATGATGATGATGATGTAGATTTATGTAGCGCTTTTCCAATGATTTGCTCAGAGTGCTTTGCAGAAATGATATACTGACTGAATCACTAACAAGCACGCACCGATATTCGCTTATAACTAACACGCTCACTTCTACAACATTCACTCATTCATACACATAGTAAATTATAGACGCACGTTATGCACGTTCATGGTCACAGTGAAGTCATCAGTCTGAAAAGATGCGTCTAAAGGTTGGACTTAAAGGTGATAAGAAAATCAGTTGCGAAGGCTGACGGGTAATACATTTCAAGTAGATGAGGCACTGTCGACAAGTCTTTGTCTTAGTGGGGTTCAAAGAAGATTGGTGTCGGAAGATGAACAAAGAAGTCGAGCGGGTGTATAGATGGTAGTTAGTTGGGAGATTCACCGAGGACCAGTGCCAGAAACAGCGGAGTAAGTCGAAGTGGACAGTTTGTAGAATATACGGTCCACGACTGGCAGCCAGTGGAGAGAGCGAATGATGGGTGATATATGTTCATATCTAGATGGTCGGCAGATGAGGCGAGCAGCATTATTTTGGATTCTTTGAAGTCTGTCAAGAAAATACTTGGGAGTTCCAACCAAAACAAAATTACAATAGTCAATCTTTGAGAGCACAAAGGTGCAGATTAGAGTTTTACTTACATCAGCTGCGAGATAGTGACAAGTGGTAGTAATTCTACGAAGTTCAATGTAAGCAGTTCTGCAGACCTGAGAAATATGATGAAAAATCAAGCTCTCGATAATTGCACCCAAATTGTGGACACAGAAAGGAATAGTTGAGGTATGGATGGAGATCGAAGGAGAGAAATTTATTTGGACAAATGAGTAAGCTAAAAGTATACACTGAAAACTCTTTAACCATTGTTTGTTTCGGTGTTTCTCTTACAGATGTTGGCTTTGACTCCCACATCGTATTCCTTCGGCTACTGGGAGACGCCTCCGGTGCCGGTCTATTTTCAGCTCTTTGTCTTCGACATCGTCAACCCGAATGAGGTCCGACTTGGTGCCCCACCTATGCTGGTAGAGAAAGGTCCCTACACGTACAGGTAAATCATACCTTTGTTTGGTCAACTAAGCCTTAGTTCAGGTGGAAGTGATTCAGACATATTTCCGGAGACTGTAAATAAAGTGATCATGTGACCATCTGTTTTTAAAGTTAACATTGCTTCAAATGAGCAATGAGGGAAAGGCCGGGGTGGCAGTGCATGATAGAGCAAAGGTTAGGTTATGTTTTGATATATTTTCGTCTGAAATCTCGCACTTAATACATTCACAACAGTACAGTGTAAATCTTTGGAGGATATTACAATATGAACAGAATTGCTTATTTGCCCAGGGTTGCCCTGCAGAAGTTCAATATCACCTTCAACAACAACAATACGGTGACTTATCGTCAGAGGCAGACATTCACCTTTCAACGTGACAGATCTGTCGGCACTGATAACGACACATTCCTAACAGTAAACGCACCACTGTTTGTGAGTATCACATATTTAAATACACACACACACACACACACACACACACTTAGTGTCAGTAAGTAGGCTACTCTGTGTGCAGTCAATAATTAATAATAATGCAGATTTATATAGCGCATTCCTTTACTGTACTGTAGACTCAATGCGCTTAAAAATTAATTAAGAGCATTAACACGCACGCACGCACGACGCACGCACGCACGCACGCACACACACACACACACACAGAGGCTTACAGACATGCATGCACACAAATAAATAATATACTTACACAAATGCGCTCGCAAACACGCAGACCCTTCAGCATCACAAAGTGCTATCGGGCACAAATAGAATTTTCTTTCATTCGGTCTGAAAAATTATTTCACAGCCCATTTCCACCTCCACCCCCCCCCCGCGCGCGCGCGCACACACACACACACACAGAGGGAAAAACGAAAGATGCAAGCAGACTCACTGACCAATCTTACAACCTGATTCCACCTGTTTTGACGTGACTGACTGGCTGACTAGTTTGTTCGTAGGCTGGTTTGCTGGTTCTGTAAGTTTTGGATAAAAGAGATATCTCCATATCTAATATCTAATCCAATGCTTAGATTTAATGTCTTTGGACTTGATTCTCCTGACCTGATGACCTCACACTGCCGACTGACTGCTCGCGAATTCTCAAGAGCAAATAACTACCCGTGATTGCTTCCCTGTCGTAGACGGTGGCCACCCTACTACAGTACGAGTATCCCTGGCTCAAGGACGCCGTGGCGCTGGTGCTGAGCGGTCTGGGCGAGGACATCTTTGTCAATGTGTCTGTGCACGACATCTTCTGGGGTTACGAGGACAAGTTCCTGCAACTGGTTAAGGGCGTCCTGGACACTTTTAACATCACTTCTGATCTCATCACTGGGACTTTTGGCTACTATATGGGCGTGAGTTAACTGTGTTTATCTATTTATATATTATTCTCACGGTAGTTTTTTAATATTTATGTTATTAGCTCTGAAACGTTTTTCAGAATGTGTGATAATTTATCTTGCAAAAATGAGGCAGCGGTTTGTTTATAAGCTCTAAGAGTGTGTCATAATGTTTATTAACTTATTATTCCATGTAAAACGACTATAACATGTGTGTGTTTGTGTCCTCGCACACTCACAAAAGCATTGACATATTGGGGAAAGTAACTTAGGATGCTCTGTAAGGATTGATGAGATACTAGCTGTTTTATCATGCACTCTAAACATCTCTTTAAGCACGCGCATATTTGTATATCTGATAACAAATTTTCTCATTAGCGGAATGGCACCGATGACGGCCTGTATACAGTTCACACGGGTACAGACGACCTCAGCGACTTTCTTGTTATCGACAGGTGGAAAAATAACAAGTGAGAGCGCACTTAACATTGCCCCCTGTGACGCATTCGATAATACGGTCCGGTGCGATTATATCACACTTCTCATAAACTCTAGAGAATATTGCAGCACTACAGCTGCAGTGTGTTCCAGCATGCATCACTCCGCTAAAACGCTGCGTCTCACTGATAACTGAGTGACGATGAGAAAAAATAAAGGAAAATGATGGAGGAATGAATGGATTGATGAATGATACGAAGAAAGGAAAAGAAGAATTAATAAATAGACGGACGGAAATGGATATGTGGAAGAAAGGATATGCGTGAAAGTAAGCTATTTTTAAATCGTGTAACACTTATCTTCAAGTGCTGTGTAACTATTCCGTTTCCAGAGCGAATATCCGTTAATGACTAATGAATGGTAAGAACAGAAATAGAATAACAGATGGAAAAGAGAAAAAAAGCGACCTACTTTCGATAGGTAATGAGCAAGGAGCTATATTTTATCTTGTCATACATACATAGAATTCAGAATGTGCATTATTACAGCTGACTCTGACTCTTATTGTTGTGCAGGTTTCTGAATTACTGGAGCACCTCGATCGCCAACATGATTAACGGCACAGGTGAGCTGCATACAGCAATCACTGGCGTCTTGAGGACTTATTTGAGGATTTATGTTCAGTCATTCGACACTATTCTATCTTCCTTTGCCGATAAACACACACACACACACACACACGCACACACACACACACACACACACACACACACGCGCGCGCGCGCGCATGCACTAGACAACTAGCACGTACCTGTAGCTTCTTTATGTACGTGATGATTACTTGGGTGTCTTCGGTAGTGTTCTTGCGAGTGTTTTACGTCAAGAATAAAGTCCTCGACTGATTACTGATAACTTTATTGATTGGTACTTTGTTATTTGGTTGTGAAATTTTGACAGGGAGGAGTAATTAAAAACAGTTCATCGCTATATTCGCGATAAGTAACCAACTTCTTTTCTGCAAGTCTCATCGTTTCATTTGCAGATGGCTCACTCTTCCCGCCCTTTGTCACAACTGACCGCATTCTTCAAATGTACGACTCAAATCTTTATCGGTAAGAATAGCTGATTCGTGCCAGTAATATCAACCGGACCGCCCTGAATTTGGGGAAAGAGGTTGGTTGGGGAGTTGGTATTTTACGGGGAACAAGCAACTAAGTCTATATCACGGCAAAGCAACTAGCCCTGTCAGCAGAGGCCACATGCAGAGAAAGAATAGCGTGCCCGAGATCTGAACCTAGCGAGTTCACGTTGTATGGTGCATTCCTAAAAACTTAAGCTTAAATAACATTTTGAGTAGAATTTAAAGTTCCCTAAATAAGCTTTCGTTAGGTTATATAAATAGGTTTGTGTAAAGTGTTATAAATACGTTTATGTATAAAATCTACAAATAAGTTAATCTAAAGTTTTATAAAGTAGCGGCTAGCTGTAAGCATTTCTACCGTAAACTGAGCGTGGACTATGTCGTTGTGTGCTGACTCCCAGGTCTGTCAACATGGTGTATCGAGAAGGCAGTTCAGTGTTGGGCATTCCGACAATGAAGTTTGTCGTGGACGACGAAGAATTCGCCAACGCTTCGATAAACCCTTGGAATGCTGGGTTTTGTACACCAAATACCAACTACTGCCTCCCTTCGGGTGTTCTTAATTGTAGCGCCATGGGACACGGTAAAAGCTTTAACTGTTTTACATCATCTCCCTGTAGGTCTGATTGAGTTGAAAGCCACAATCTATCCGGGACTGTCAAGTTCAACCGTTCGCGCCGGTTACCCATGTCCGTCGCATTGCTTCAATTTTTTTAGGCTCATTTCGCTCGTTATTTTATTTATTTATTTATTTTTTTTTTTGCCGAAAAAATGGATAACTCTTAAAGTTTAGGCATATCTGAACACGTTTGTCTCCCTTGCATCACACAGGAACTCGTTTTACGGAAAGCTGATGCGATTTCCCAAAGTGCCCTTTCTTTTCCTTTTGGAAAAATGGCGAGGCGATACACAGCTCAAGAGGTGTGCGACATGATTCTCGGAGAATCCGACGAAGAGATAGAGTTAGAGGTGGAAGACGATGACGACGAGGAACAGGAATGGGAACAGCTTTCTTATAGGTGGTTTTGCGACGCCATAAACAAAAATGGCTTACCTGTAGGCGGAGCAATGCAAATTAGTGACGTCACTATTACGTCACTCAACGTCTGCTCTCTCTCTCTCTCTCCTCGCTAAACTCCCCTGATATCGTCTCCTTCATCTTCTCCGAATCCTTCCTCCAATTCTTCCGAGAAATAATATCCAGAATTGAACAAAATTGTTCCTGAAGTCGCCTTCCTCATCTTCTTCGAATCCTTCCTCCAATTATTCCGAGAAATAATATCCAGAAATGAACACAATTTTTCATGAAGTCGCCTTCCCCATCTTCGAATCCTTCCTCCACTTTTTCCGAGAAATAATATCCAAAAATATACAGAATTTCTCCTCCCCCCAAAATTGCGTAAAACTACCAAATCACTTAACTTCTGTCTCCTCACTTTCCTTGAATTCCACAATTGCACCACAAATTTTCGCGAAATTTCCACGCACACTCGCCATCTTCAATCCTCTCGAATTTCTATCGTCTGCTCAAATCAAAACTTTTCCGCGCAAAATATCACTTGACTAAAACCAGCCAATAATTTAACACAACTCCATGTCAATCACCATCACGTCACTCGACCAGTCCTCAACATTTGTCCTCTACAATAAAACCTACCCCTACCCCTACCCCACACCCATAACCCTAAACCCACTTCATAAATCACACACAACACCAACCAATGCCCACCCTTACACCCCTCTCAAATATCGATCCTACCCGGTCTCCCCTCCCACAAAATAGCACAGCCCGCCGTGACGTAGTAAAACCACCTATATGAAAGTTCTGCCCAGGAATGTATTGACGTAGATAATACTACAATTTTAGAGGGAGGTGACTGACCTGAACAGTCAGTTCTTCCCCAAGCTATGGAAGACCTCAACTATTATTCCAGTGCCCAAAAAGTCACATGCCAAAGAACTAAATGACTTCCGACCAGTGGCCTTGACCCTTATTCTTGCTAAGTGCATGGAGAGAGTTGTTTGCAACCAAATAGTCAATGCCATTGCTGCTCAACTAGACCCCTACCAGTTTGCATACAAAGCGAAAAGAGGAGTGGATGATGCCTGTTTGACACTCTACAACCTGGTAGCAAACCATCTGGATGGCACTGGTACATACGTGCGTATCCTATTCATGGACTTTTCATCTGCTTTTAATACCATTCAGCCACACCTGCTCTTACAACGTCTCCTCGCACTAAACGTTAACTCAACCCTAGTGCTCTGGATGAGGGAGTTTCTCCGGGACCGGCCACAACGGGTCAGCATGGGAGGCAAAGTCTCGACCACTCTGATCATAAATACCGGAGCCCCACAGGGGTGTGTTTTGTCCCCAATACTGTTCTCTGTTTACACTAGTGAAGTCCGGACGGAATTCTCGAATTGTGCCCTATCCTTGATTAAGTTTGCAGATGATATGGCATTGGTTGCTCGGCTCAAGGACGAGAAGTCACTTGCAAGCTATTTCCTCCAGGTTCAAAAATTACACTCATGGTTTGAAGAAAACTTTCTGGTGCTCAATGTCTCTAAAACTAAAGAAGTGGTCCTTGACAGAAGAAAACATCAACCTGCCCACACCCCTATAATTATTGATAATGAGACAATAGAACAGGTGCAAAGTTTTAGGTACCTCGGCACAGTGCTAGACAGCAAACTGTCCTTTCAGGAAAACACCAGCATTGTTTCCAGGAAAGCACATCAGCGCCTGTTCCTGCTGAGGCAACTGAGGAATTTCGGTGTCAGCGGCCCTGTCCTTGAGTCAGTATATCGCAGTCTAATCGAAAGCATCTTAACATTCAATATGTCAGTGTGGTTTGGCGTTCTCTTTCTCAAAGATAAAGCTTGTTTAATGAGAGTGGTCAAGAGTGCCAGCAAGATCATTGGTTCTCCACAAAGACCTTTAGGTGATTTATACATCAAGGCTGTGAGGTTAAAGGCCGTCAGAATCATCACAGACCCCTCTCACCCACTACATCGCCACTTCCAAATGTTACCCTCTGGCCGCAGATGGAAGCAAGTGGTCGCCAGGAAGAGTGCCTTTGCCAAGTCATTCTTACCAACCGCAATAGCACTCCTGAACAGGACCTAGCCTGAATGTCTGTGGGTGTGTGTGTGTGTGTAAGAGAGGAAGAGAATGTGCATCTGCTAACTGTCTTAGGTGTGCGAGGGCTAAGCATGAGTGTAACTGTATGAGTGTATGAGGTGTGATCGTAATTGTTTTCAGTTTATTATGTATCCTTTTCTCCAGTTAACTGTGGGAGCTCCCAGCAACAAAGGAAAATTTCTATCTCTGTTGTGACCAGACATAGACAATAAAGATGTATTGTATTGTATTGTATTTAGTTAACCCACGGACGTGTATATGTGGATTGCTGTCTCTTGCCGAGACCAACGCTGAGCCTCTTGCGAAGTTCTCCGCTGTTAGTTTCGGCGAGCCTGAACAATGAATGTGAATAAACCGGAAGCTACTTCGTAACCAGCCTCGTTCTATAGTAGTTAAACTGAAACGTGACTAAACCGGAATCTATTTTATAACCAGCCTCGTTCTATGACTTCACTGAAAAAAAATCGTCTGCAAGCAGTCCAGTAATACAAGTCCATGGTTTGGTTGTCCGTGGTTAACTAACCCAACGGACTTAGACGACGAGCACCTGGCCGAAGCAGACGGAGCAGACGAACGTGACAATGACGAAATCGACGGGGATCTTCAACATCGTGCATGAGAGACAACAGATCGCGAGGAAAATAACCTGCCAAAGGATACTTCGATCTTGCTCGGATGAAGGGGATTTCGACCGTGAATGGTGTAAAAACCTTCGTGGTTTTCCCATGAAGCCTACGTTCTTCGCCAAGCCAGGTTTTCAGGGCCCACTAAATCTTCCCCCTTGGGAAGATTGTAAGCCTATTCATTTTTTTTAATCTATTCATTAGTAAAGATCAGATAGTCAGGATGAAGAAACAAACGAATTTGTATGCTACAGTGTAGAGATAATGCTAGAAGATTAAATAATAATAATATAGAAACACTTGTATAGCGCACTTCCCCACTGGCAGCAGGCCTAGTGCGCTTTGACATCAACAATCAGTCAGAAGTATCCATGTAGATTAGCAGATTCCACAGCACAACTTCACCAAAGGCAAACTCAAAATGTTGTACACAAACTAAAAGTAATGGCGTGACGCTGAGTAACATTTCTGGTCTCCCACTGTCAAGGGGAGGTGAAGAAAGATTCGTCTGAATACTTCATTGGAAGTTTTAGGGCAACACAGTTGAGTATCCAGGCACTAAAGAAGCAAGCATGACAGCAACCTTAAAGCACACATGGCGCAGGACGATATAAAACCACAAATCATGAAGAAACATGTCCATCATCGGCGACATCGTTGAGGCGTGGACATCCAACATCTTTTCTGCTAAACTTGCAGCCATGAAGCATAGGCCCGCACATCACAAGATGGAAAACCGATTGGTCCGCAGCGGCGAAACAGTTAGTTGGAAATGTGTCAAGTTGTATGAAATTTATCATTTTCTTGCCATAATTTGCCCTATGTGTATTGTGCACAAACCTATTTTATGTAGTTTCTTTTTTTTGTTAGGCGCTGTAGTTCTGAGATGTCAATGTGTTAATTGAGCATGCACTGCACTGCACGAATTAAGTAATTCATGCATAATTGTTTGTTTCTCATTTAGATCCTGTAAATCTATTTTGTCCGTGTATGTCTCAAAGAACACAACCCACCATCTATCTACCTCGTGCACGCACACACACACTTACTCTTCATGGAAAATTATGACTGCCTGTATAAATTGCAATTCACTTTCCAATCCGTCGTAATTTGTGGTTATGTGTGTTTTGCCTGTCCTTTCCTGTCCACCCACCCACCCACCCCCAAAAAGAGCCACATATTCAACAAAGCTTGAACGGTTAACAAGTCCTTCAGGGTTCTGCAGGTCAATCCTTTCTGTTTTATACTCTGAATAGGTGCGCCGCTCTACGTGTCTTTACCACACTTTCTGGGGGCCGACCAGTACTACTTCGATCGTGTGAGTGGGTTGAGTCCTGACCGAGCGAAGCACCAGCCTTATTTTCACCTTCACCAGGTAAGTAGCTCGAGAGCAATCTTGTGCGAGACTGGTGTGTTTATGGATTAATACTTATAACACACAAAGAAGATCGAATCCTTAAGTCTTAAGTAAAGCGTGAACGATTTCCACTCTTTCCTTTCTTTCAGTTGACAGGTGTATGCCTGTCAGCAGGACGACGCTATCAGCTGAATATCCAAATAAAAGATTACACATTTCTGAGGTATGTAACCTTACATCCATCCTGAAACCTTCATTTAGAAAAGCTCATGACACCATAGGTTGCTATGAATGTCTTGTCCACAATGGAAAACCGGGAAAAAGGAGTTAGGATTGTCAAAGGTGATATTAGAAAGTTTGGGTTAGGGTGAGGTTAGAGTTAGATACATGTATGACCCTACCCTAGACCTCCTTCCATGTTTGTGGAAAAGTGGCCTGGTGTCTGAGTTCTTCCAGTGTTTACGCTAAGGGACATATGTCAATCGCTCTTATTAAATACTTGTTTTCACTTGCAGGAAGACCAGTGGTCTGAGCTTAGCCTATGTACCAATTTTATGGATTAACGGGGTAAGTTTACCAACTATAGCACAAAAGATTTGTAGATTAACGATTGTTAAAGGTTCTTATCGCAACTGTGTTATACCAGTGAGGTTGTACATCTTGTAATTCAATACAACAGAAAAGTAGCAAACGTGGGCGCGGGCATGATTGTAGTAATTAGTACTGATGGTGTGGAATGGGGTACCTGATTCCTTAGAGGGTTCGAGGTGAGGCAGCGGTAATCAAGGATAGGCGATGGGTATAGCGCCCTTACAAATAAACGAGGGCTGAAAAATTTCACTTCTCAACGGCGGTAAGGTCTTTACCTTACTGATACTACAAGAAAGGAAGACCCCCTTAATTCAACTCTTGAATTTCTTTTCTTTTTTTTCTAATACAGAGTTGCCAGATTCCATCTGCAGAGGTGCTGGTGGACGAATGGGTGGGAAAATTACTCTTGATGGTTTTGTTTGCTTGTTATGGTCGTTGAGACTGCGCTGTTGGTATGTCGGCAGCTGGCGGAAGTGGACGAAACGATCGCAGACATGTTCAAGGACCAGATCCAGACGCCACTAGCCATCGTGACCGTTCTGCATTACGCCTGTTACGGCTTCGGACCGTTTCTGGCCCTCGCACCCCTTGTGTGGGTCCTCGTCAGACGACTGCGCACGAGCATACAGGTGACTCACCTCAGTAACGATTCTGATGGGAATGGTCGATGCTGTGGTCGGGCTTTAATTGCACCATGCGTATGCTTGACGAACGAACGATGAGGCTGATGAAGTGCGACGTACATTCCATGCGAACAGAATGGTAGACATAGAATTAAAGCAGCAATCACAGCATGTAGTAGCCAGGTCGACGGAAATTACGCTATACTCGTTAACTGTGATGCCAAGGGTCAGATGACGTTCCTTGGCGACAATAATTAATCATCAAAATCTTATTTGATTATAGCTCATCCACACATTAATCTTAAATGTGAGATTTGTTGGATCATCGGTGTTTATGAAACTATGAGTTATATGATATTTTGGCCAGTTTGCGCTGTTGTCTGCTTTACACCACAAAACGACTACTGTTGTCATTCGTACAAGGAAATGCCTTGTAATGATGTGTTTATTGTCTCACAAAGATTTGTCACTTACTCACTGGACCGATTTGGCATTTAAAAAAAATGTATACTATGTTAAATATTTTATTTGAAATTCTGTTCATAGAATCAGACTGTGGCAGCCTCTATCAACACACGGCAACAGGAAAGAGTACCTTTACTCAACGGAAATGATCAAGCCTAGCCAAGTTTCCTTATGCCATTTTTAATATTTCTAGTTTTTATCATTCTGGAATAAATTCTAATATTAAAAGCGTTTTTGACAAACAATTTTTTTTATGTTATTAGTATGTCAAAGCAGGATAAGTCAAAATTATTTTCTTTATTTGGGGCCTGGTTTGCAAGGGAGTAGTGCCTTCAGCAAATTCATCTTATCTGGTTTACCTGCAAACGTGCAGCAGTGTAGGCCTTCTCAATGAAAGCTCAAATAGATATGTATGTATAGGTGTGTGTTTGAGCATGTGTATGTGTGAATGCATCCTTGTGAATGTGTGAGTGTTTAAGAAAATGTGAGTCTTATGAATATAAGTGAAACTGAAACTTAAATTTTTGATAGTTACATAACAGCTGTATGAATGCCAGCTAATTCCTGTTTCTTAGTTTCTGTAAGAGCCCTGTTATGAAATAATAATAATCTTTCTTTAAAATTGCTGTGAAAGGCTCAAAATATTTTCCAAGAAAGTCTTATAAAGTTATACTTATATTGAAGACAGAAACAAAGCACATAGAAAACAAATTTGAAAGAGGAACAAATTCGTTTGGTTTGAAAACCTCTTTTTTGAAACGGTATGGATAACTCCCTATCTAGCTGCTCAGACCAATAACAAAGAATGCCAATGTAGTAACAAACATACACAGTTAACTGAAATGCCTTTCCTATGGAAAATAAAATCAAAATCAAGTGTTTCTTTCATACTTCAAACATGACATAATCCTTGGTAAAAAGGTTCAATATGCAGATAAGAAAAAGCTACAATCACAATTGTTTCACTAGGTAAATGTTACATACATGAAATACAGCTATATAACATTTGTAAAACTAATAATCTGTTAAAGATTAATTTTTACCACTGACGCTTTTTTTAAGGAAGAATTTCTGAATACATGATAGCACAAAAGTAAATTTGTACAATTAAAATGAGCTATAATTATCAACTTCTGACACTATATTGTTAAATTAAAGCTCATTAGAAAAAACAAAACACAGTAATGGACTTGTCTTGCTGAAGAGGCAATACAAATGTAGATATATTATTTAAACGTGCTGCAGGAAAATTCCACACATTATCCTGCCTGCAGTCACATTTTCGAAGATTTCAGAATCATTCTTCCCAGACATCACCATAGGCATTCTTTTTCTTGCCAGCTGAAAAAAAAAGCGAACATGAAATTACTATATGAACTAATTATTAAAAATAAAATGAAGATTAACCATTCTTTACTGTTCTCCCAAAGAGAAAAAGACTACCAAACCTTTAAAACAATTTTCCACATCATAAAATGTTTTGATGCGTTTTGAAATAAAACATAATGGTGAGTAGGCATGTACAAGCATGACTATTTTATTATATAAAACAGCAGAAAGGAAATGTAAAATCAAAATGCTTGAACAATTAAAGAGAAAAGGAGATAATTTTAGAAAAGAATATATTTATATGAAAGCATTGGCAAGAACTTGTTAGACCTCTGATGCAAATTTTCACCTTCTTTAACATTAAAACATTTAACTTTAAACAAATTTTTTTTAAGGTTTAGTGGGGTGCAACTGTTTTTCTAATGACTTGGTAAAATTCAATGCAAGACACTATTTCCTCAAATCTGGAGGGAATATTCCCTTTCTGTTCTCAAGATACACATCTACAAATATTACCATGCACAGAGGTCAACAACGCAGACTGCAGGACTGGACATGGATTTGTTACATTAGGCAGATTTAATAATAATAATGAATAATAATGTTTTATAGCGCATATTCACACTCATAGAGAGCATGCTCTAAGCGCTTAAAAAGGGGAAGAGACGTGGACTAAATGGATAGAACACGAGGGATGGAAGAATAAACGACAGTACTGACGACAAAAAGAAAACAAAGATAGAAACACAAAAAGGCACCAAGTAGCAGGAACAGAGAATATAGTGATTTTGCAGAGAAAGATGGGTAGAAAAGTCGCAAGAGCAGAAGGGGGGAGAGTAAAAGGATGAGCATTGTGTGGACTGTGTTAAGAGTAATGCTCAAGGAAGACTTGTAGACCAAGATGATCTCTGGGTTTTATCTCTTTTTGTGCAAACTGATGTCGACAAGTTTGACCCAGTCATTAGAAACAAATTGCACCCTGCCAGGTGTATAATAGTTGTATATACCTCTGCTACTTGCAGAAGGCTTGTCTGAAGTACTAAAAGCATTTTCTGTCTCAGACTGTGCAGAGGAGGAAGGTGTGGGAACAGACTCATGTGAAGGGACCACTTCTGAAGTTTGGAAAGGGTGTCGGCGAAAAGGGCTGCGTGAAGAGTTGGCCGTAGCATGCTCATATTCCTGTCGGTTACGCTGTCGGAGCTCATCATATGACAAAGAGGACTGACTGCTCTCTGCTGGTGACACTTCTTGGGTTTTGACTGAAAAGTTTGTGTAACCACACTTACAATAAACTGTTTTAATGATCAATGGTAAAATGATAATTTCAAATTAAAAGTGTTTATATAAAGCATATACATTCATTTAAATAATGTTCTGTCAAAGAGGGTGTTATTAATATTATCTGGTCAGATTTGCTCTGCAATTATACATAAATACCATTTTGTACACTACAACACTTTGCATTCTTGTGTCAACAATTTTAAGAAAATTGCTTTGTCATATCTAGAAATAAGTTTCTTAAAATTGCATCATGAATAAAAAAAAACAAACCCTAAAGGATTTTTTAAGAACCTTCAGAACCTGTGTCAGGAATGAAAATATTAGTCACTCTAATGGTATTAAAACTTAGGTACTGTGTCATTTTCGTTGAACAGTAAAAGTCACTCTTCAAGCTGAATTATACTGGAAATGCAGGTTTTTAATGGCAAGGGATGCAAAGATGGTCGCTAGCTGCATGGCTAACATGCAGAAACCAGCTCAGATGATAATCTTGCCAATGATGAAAAAGGTGCAGTTCTTGTACAGAAAAATCAGAAGGCAGACTCTTCGGTCAATGCCTTTTTATCAGGTGACATTATAAACATGCTGCTCATCTTAATCCATTGCCGACGCTAGGCTGAGAGGCCGTTACAACCATCGCTGGTACCATGAATTTACCCCTTTTTCAAAAAAATTATGTAAAATTAACGGAAAGAGGTAGACGAACAATTTAAATTGATAATGATAGATCAAACTGTGTAGAAAAGAAACATCTTTACCTATTGTTTGCTTAAAAACACACTTTTATGGTATTCCCAACAAAAAATACCATGATAATGAGCAGTCACAAAAACTTTTATAAAGGTTTTACGAGACCCCCAAAAATAAATTAAAAAAACATAAGGGAGGAAACTACTACAACCGTTGGAAATCGTCTACCATGATTCCCTCCCTTGAACTGACAAGAAGTCAAAAGATTTTTTTTTTTGTAAACAAAGGAAAGTTCGAGAATCGAAGCACATTGTCTCACTTTGACATTGATTTTTACTTCAACAACCGCAAAGGAGAAGGAAAATAGCAAGTAATATTAACATTCTAATGTATATTCTAATAAAAAATATGTTTGTTTGGTACTTTATGTCTGTATATATTGTGTAAATAATTTTTTTGTTAATATCCGACCGGCGATTTCCAAAAGTTCTAAAGTGCATACAGTCGTAATCTTTCATTTGATTTTAATACTCGAAGACAAAACCTATGTATCTTAAAATTTACACCAAGTGAATGTTTTAAAAATGCTCTTTAAAACGGTGTATTACAGATGGTTGTGTTTACTGTAGGTTAATAAATATAAATTTTCAAAGCTGCTGGGTGAATTTTCTACCCAGGATATTTGCTAGCCATTTTCTAAACAGAAAGACAGGTACCGTGGGAAAACGCAGAAAATTACTGTCAGACGTAAAAACTACGACATAAAAAGAAGATCAATCGATACAAAAATAAATCAACAATCGAATTCATTAATTTTTTTTATCCAAAACAACGCATTTTAAAACGTAAAAAAATAGAAAAAAGCTGCTGGCGAATTTGCCAGGGTGGAAACCAAGCGTGGACCGCGCTACCCTGGTGAATTCACCAGGGAGGTCGTGATTGGGTTAAACATTTCAAAGTCCCTTGACATGCCGAAGCTCATAGCACAAGGCTGTAACAGGGCAGATAAATCTACGTATTATAATCATGGCTGTCTAGTTTACTTAGCTAATTTTTTTTTTTTTTAAAGGAGAACCTGTAAGTTAGTAGCTGGTGCCCACAATCTGAACTTCAAACAAATGGAGGCAACATAATGAATTAGTGGTTTTCAGGACAGAGAAAGAAACATATCGTTATATAACACATGTAGATTGTTAAAACAGTGGAATGGGAGCTGACATTTATCTGTTATCAGTGATGTGAAAAAATTATTCCTATAACAACATACACACACACACACACACACACACAAACATACTATCTCTATCTATAGTAGGACGAAAGCTGTCATCCAGTTCCTTGACAGTTTGAGGTTTGCTGTCTCCTGAAATATCCAGGCTGCTGTAGACTTCTCGTATTTTCTCCTCTTGGGCTGAGCTATATGTGTCCATGCTACTGCCATCCCCTCCATCCCTGGCATATCAAATCAGCAAAAGATCTAATATAGTAATAAAATATTATTTATTGGTTTGTAACAGAATGTTGAATGCAATTAATAACTTAATCAATTTCTTGCAAAAAACTGTCTGGCATGATCCTTCCAGATAAATAATGCAGATAGTGAAATACATGCAGTGAAACTAAATAACCTGCCTATGATAATATAGAAGCATGAGAAGAAATAGTAATAAAAAAGGCAAGTTGTTCCAGACTAGATAAATGTTTAATCTGAAACCCAGGTAAGTGGCATCTGGTCACAGACAATGAAAACATTTACATGTGAATTAAAGAAAAAGTTGTGTACATTTCTTTTTGCTCTTTCTTATATATATATTGCAATGTCACTGACATTAAAAGAAGATAATAAGAATAGTGTCTTAAATAAACAGCCTCCCACTCTACTCAGCCTTAATTCTTAAAAGAAAAGAAAAAAAAAGGGCAAAGCAAAGCAGTACTCACACATCAAAAGGTGAGTGCAATCCCTTATTCTTACGGATCGCTTGTGCAAGGTTACTGTCTGGGATTTTTTCTAGAATCTTTTGTTGACATGTTCTTTGGTAGGAAACTTTGCCAATGATGTAAGCCACAAAAATAGCACCTGTAGCAAAATGAAAATTCTTTTTATTTTCCCCCATTTTTTTTTCTTTACCTACATTCAGGATAGTATATTTAGTACTTGGAAGTAAAAGACAGTAATTTAGGTGGTACAAGCAACAGGTTTGTCAAGTTAAATATCCAAAAGTCCTTACTGATATAGGATTACTACTTTCAATTTTACCTTATTTAAGTGATATATGTATTGCTGTAATGAATACATGAAATAAGCATTCTGAAAAAATGAGTGCTTGTGAATGTATGTGCACGCTTGCATGCATGTGAGAGTGAAATGGGGGCGGGGGGGAGAGCATATCAACATATTAAATAATAAGAACTAAGCAGAGGTGTATGTGTTTCGGACTAATGTATATCTTCACAGCAAACATTACCCAGATTTTTAAAAAGAGCTCCAAAACGTGGATGTGGTTTTAAATATCCTGAAAAAACAAAAAGATATTTCAGAATTTAGGACAGATTATTCAGTTCTTTTCTTATTTATGCTTGCATGAACATCTATAATTTTGAAACTTAACTCTTTCAGGCTCTGCCTTTATAACAATAATACACATAATCTTCAGTAAAACCTCTATAAAGCTAAAATTTTCAATAAAACACTTTTCTATGCATTTATTTCTGCCTTTTTTAATGCAGAAAAGTCAACAGAGAGAGGGAAAATATCAAACAGCAAGATTTAGAGAAAAATGGTTTTTCTCTGTTTGCATGTGTGAATCAGATGGTACCTGAATGATCCGTGACATGGTGATGACAAAAAGGAGAAGAATGAAAAGAAAATGCTGACCATGAAAATTATTACACAAAAACAGCAAAAAAAATGTGCACCAAGAAATCTGTTTAACAGGAAAAACTAGTTTAAAAAGCAACACTACTCATAATCAATGTTAGTCTCATGAATAATAAGAAACTCACCAGTCTTTACGAGGTAAGTGGTGCCACCACCAAATGCTACACTCAAAGGAATACCTGAAAAAAAAGTTGCATCGGTAGAGACAATTTTGTTAACATGAAAATGTTTCCTGAGAAAGCAGGTGACTTAAATAATAATTACGAAGACAATATTTATGAGCATAATTGTACACCACTGCTACTCACTTTCTACTCAGTACCTATTACCTTTACAACTTCTATGCTTATCTCTAATGGTCGTCAGATTGTAAAATATGTTGTTAGCTGGTATGTCAGGTAAGACAAACATCAACAATGCCTAAAAATAATAACAGTTCATTATTCTTTTACTAATTTTGATAAAAGCTCATTATAATATAAATTATAGTTAAATGACTCAGTCATCTTTTGATATATATACATTTTACTAATTTTGATACTAAAAACTCATTATAACATAAATTATAATTTTGTGACTTAGTCATCTTTCTATATATATATATATATAATGACCAAATTATGCCAACCTTCAGGACATGTTCTGCTTGTAAAGGAGATGATTGTTATGAGTTAATACCCTTATGATTAACACTGATTAGTGATATAAGCATGCTGAACAAGTTTGCTTGATTATAGCATTTATTGATAACTGTTGGTACAAGATGCTTGTGATGATTATTATCCCCACTGTTGTTAACTCTCGTGCTGAGGCTTTGTGAGCTTGTTCAGCTGGCCTTATTGTCAAAACACCCTTGGGTACCTTCTGCTCTGACTATAGTTTGCATCTGTGCCCTAGTGAAGTGGCGCCACCTGAATGGCTTCATCCAATGCTGAAGTTTCACCTGACTACTTTCTATCCTGCTATAGCTATCAACTTTGTGTAACATAACCTGAGAGTTCTAAGCAAGTGGCTTGTTTACACAAGCCCCCCTCTAGATGTAATGCAAGGTCATTAAGCACAGTTCCAAATTGCGGGAGATGTTTATGCACAACCAAGATATCCAACACATAACATCGGTTATTGCTTCTTATTAGCAACATGCTCATCTACAGAAGAAATGAAAAATAAAAACTGACAACAAAATTATCAGCATCCAGCAACTGCACTATTTCTGGTTCACAATTTTTCGAGCTTTCTGTCATTCCAAACATCAGTTAATTATTTCATTTTTTTTTTCAAAATTTAACAGTAGATAGTAAGTGAGTTGGACCAGTGAAAACTTCACTAAATTCTAACCTTTAAAGACCTACCCAATGGGTCCAAGTTATAAACAGATTTTGAAAGATAATATAAATATATTCTGTAAATCACTGCCTGAAACACAGCAGTTTAATTATTATCTAATTTCAAAGTTAAAGATTTGCACCTATAGTCAACATCCTGCAAAATATCACTCTTGTGCACAAATAGCGTGTCATGTCACAGCCGGAGGCATCCACACTATGTCTTGGTAAGCAAACAATGGCCAGAAGGTGGAGCAATAATCGGATTCATCAGACAATCTTCATTTATTGTGCTCTAGTACCATATGTGAAATGCTGTTCTCTACCCTCGAAGGTATCAAACCTTACAGGTTTGAACCTGAGGATTGTGAAGGATCAAAACCCCAAATGCAATGTGCTCAGGCAGCATACAACAAATAACGACCACAATACCACATGGTAAGCACTGTTGATATTTGTTGATATTTGTCAAATTTTGCAAGCTTCAGGTGACCATCACAATTTACATTTTTCCATTTACTTACGTACTGCTACAAAAGACTTAAGTGTGAAAATTTACCATTACGACTGATTTGCCTGTTTATGGGCATAGTTGCTCATATAGTTGTTGGTGTAAGTAACAGTAAGAAAATGAGAGACTTTCACCTGCACAATTTAAAAAAAGAAAAGAAAAAGCAGAGATACATTTTCTGGAATGCTGTTGCAGACATTCCTTATAATTTACTGTGTGCATGTTACTGACAACATACTGTGTTGCCGGTCACATAATACTGTGGCTTGAAAAGTTGAATCTGAAGAACAGTTATCAAGGTAACTTCAGGTGTTCGTGCAGCTACTGATTGTTGTTGGAGGAGAAAAAATATGTTCCTATTTAGTATGCACAGACCCTGGAAGGCAATGCTTTTGCGGTACTTTAAAACTCTCTTTGTTCCTTCAGCTTATACATTAGTGGGTAACATTCAGGAGCAAAGTGGTGTTCAGAGTACTCTGTGGGCACAGTGAAATCAGCTCTACACACATACACAAAGTTGATTCACTGTCTTCTTAACGATGAATCTTTGGGGAACGTATGCCCATGTTTTTCATCACTATGCTCCCTTGTGCACAGGCTTTTGGAATTTGATATTTTCTGGCAACTTGTGTTAGCCATTATGCCACCGTTACTGACGTCACACATGGCTTCAGGCCTAAATGGAGATTTGAACAGGTGAAGAAATCTTTTTTTTCATTTCTCAAGATTTGTGTTTCTTCTTGCGATTTTATATTTGAGGCATTAATAAGTGATATGAAAGAAGTCTTCTGAATGTGATATGTGTTGCCAATCAGGTAGGTCTCTTAATTTTTTTCACTGATAGTAACCTCAGAATAAATGGAAAATATCATTAACTTCATTGGTGTAACTGAGAACAAAAAGGATGAGGGGAAAGAGTTCATGTTTAAATAGTTTTAGATAACTAGTTTATGGAATTCCTTTAGGCTGCTAATAGATTTAATAAATTTCTGACAGTTTAAAGCTCTTTTTATATTGCTCTGTACCTTTACAAAATGATTACTTAAATTTCAATATTGACTGTTGTTACACAGCATATTAACAATTATATGAATAGTAGTAACAGATTTACAGTAGTTGAGAAATAATGAATTTGCAAAAAGCAAACAAAAATGTTCTCACATCGATACCAGAAGCTCTCTGTATTACATTCCTCAAGTACCCTCAGTTCCTCTTTAGTTAAAGGCTTTGGTTTTCCATGCTGCAAAGAAAAAATATAAATAAAGAACAGGAGAGAAAAAAGACATCAAACATTCACATTATCTTTTTTCTGACTTTAAAAAACTGACATAGAGCTCTCTCTATATATATATATATCCAGTGGCGTAGGAAGATGCTTGGCTTTGGGGGGGGGGGGGCAAGCTCCATGCTGACAATGAACGACATTCACATTCTTGCCTTCCCAGCATTTTATTTGGGGGGGGGGGCAGCTGCCCCTCTTGCCCCTCCGGTTCCTACCCCACTGATATATGTTAACCACAATGGTGATTATAATTTCAAAGAGAAATGTTATTCTGAGCCTGCCTCCAAACATTGGCAGGTGCTTTATCATTGCTATTATTAACTAGTTTTTGCAGATGACAATTTTGCAAGTCAGCTGAAACATAAGAAATAAATGTTTAATCCTAACACTGCTTTCTCTTGTGGAATGGATTGTAAAAGAAAGAGCTAAAGATCTTCATAATTTTCTTTCTGTGTGTGTGTGTGTGTGGTGGTGGGATAAGGGGGAAGGGGGTAGAAAGATCCACCAAAACCAGGTTTAGTACCCATGCAGTGCAGCAAACTTCCCCCATTAACCTATCTGTTAAAAAGGAACCTGACCATCTAAGGAGCTGGAGAAGAAATGCCAGAAAGTCATGCTGAAGGTCATACAGAACCGCATCAGAACCACCGCAGAAGAGCTGCTAGCAGAAGAACAGGCTGGCTTCAGACCACGTAGAAGCACAGTTGAGCAGATATTCAACTGTTGTCTTCTTATAGAAAAGCATCTTCAGCATCAACGGGACCTTTACCACAACTTCATTGACTTTAAGAAGGCATTTGACAGAGTCTGGCACGAGGGGCTATGGCATGTGATGCGGAAATTCAACATTGAAGAAGGGCTTGTTCAAGTTGTTGAAGCGTTGTATAACAGCTCAACGAGTATAGTTCTGCTTAACAACCAAATAGGAGCTTACTTTCGTACCACAGTAGGGGTACGTCAAGGATGTCCCCTATCACCCGTGTTGTTTAATATATTCTTGGAGAACATCATGCTTGAAGCTCTTCATGACCACCATACCTCCATTTCAATCGGTGGAAGACCAATCTGCAACCTACGCTTTGCAGATGACATAGATCTGTTAGCAGGTACAAACACGGAATTGCAAGACCTCACCAACAGACTGACAGACAGCTCAAACGCATATGGAATGGAGACCAGCACTGAAAAGAGCAAAGTTATGATCAATGGCAACGGCAAAGCAGAGATCTATATGAACGTGGTACAGCTCGAAGAGGTAAGTAGCTTCAAGTACTTGGAGCCACCCTCTCCAAGGACGGCAGCTCCACGCAAGATATCCGCATCAGGATCACAACAGCAACAGCAGCAATGGCTAGGCTAGATAGGATCTGGCATAGCCACAAGATAAGGTTCACTACCAAGTACAGGCTGTACAAATCCCTGGTAGTGCCGATCCTGCTCTACAGATGCGACACGTGGACTCTGCTCGCCGAAACAGAAAGGAGAATCCAGGCATTCGAGGACAAGTGTCTGAGGAGGCTGCTGCGGATCTCATACAAAGAACACAAAACCAACGACTTTGTAAGAAACAAGATTGCCACACTCGTAGGACACCAGGAACCTCTACTATCAACAGTCAAGCCACGTAAGCTGGTCTTCTTTGGTCATGTAACCCGGCACGACACCTTGTCGAAGACTATCCTTCAAGACACGTTGGAGGGTGGCCGATGCCGCGGTGGCCAAAGAAAGAACTGGCTTACGAATGTCAAAGACTGGACTGGTCGTCCTGTACAGGACCTGCTGACTGTTGCCCAAAATAGGCAAGAGTGGTGGGCCCTGTCAGCTGCAGCGTCTATCCATGTGCTCCCCCCAACGCCAGGTGCCAGGCAAGGGACGACTGACTGACTGAAAGACAAGGGAGATGATACGGGCAAACAAAACTGGCAAAGAGATAAATGGGGTCTCTAATACCTCACCTCTGAAGTATTACTAGACTCTTCTACATGCACGCACGCACACACACAAACACACGAGCACATATTTTAACTGCTTCATTGTGAGTGAGTGAGCGAGTGAATGTTACACATCTCCTGAAATGAAAAGAAAATCTGACCTAACTTTTGTACAGCGTACTACTGTTCATAAGCCAAAAATTACAAAGTGATTAAAGTCAAACAGCTCGAGCCTAGTAATTTATGTTGAACAGTCATGTTTTATGCAATATATATAGTAGTGGCGTAGAACACACACAGTCCGCGCGGGGAGTCGATCTACCGAATTTCTGCAGGCTATGCACATGTGGCAACGTTTGCTGAAGCTTCGGTCAGCAATCAGCAAAATACCAAGCTTTTACCAAGGACACACAAGATGTTTTGTAAAAAAAAGGTATGCGAACATGACCAAGGCAAGCCAAACGTTTCGATGGGCCATATAAAAAATGACAAATAGACGATCAACACATCAATGTTAAGAGATAGCCTTACGTATTATAGTACTTCTGTCGGTATTGAGTTTCTTTTTCGTTTTTTTTTTCTCTTTTCCTTCTCCATCTACTAAGCTTAGCACCATAAAATCACGTCAAACATGACAAGGTCTTGTTAGACTGAGTACAGAGTCAGTGAATGTTGAAGGATATTCACGATATTTATTCACTGGCTGACGATCATATACATGACCTTGTACTAATAAAAATGCCATAGTATAGCCCTCGTTATAAATAAAACAAAGTAAAATGTTTTACATGAGGTAGGTGGGGGTTATTTCTAGGCGGATGTGGGTATTGACCACCTTGAGGTGGCTGCTGGAGTCCGGAATAATCAGAAGATCCAGCATCAGACGAAACTGACGCCATGTTAGTCTACAAGTCGCTTACAAAGTCAGTAAATACCCCTTGTATAGCTAACAATTTTAACAGAAAAGACAACATAACTATTAAAATTATTTTTTTTTAATTTACTTAGAGTGCACTCGAAAAAAATCATTGTTATACCCTAGTTTTGAATTTACAAATACGGAACCAATCCGGCTGTAGCAGCTTCCTGAGTGCAGTTGACATTGTCTCCCTGTGAACACGTACATCAAGAATAGCATTTTTTGTGTGTGACACGTATAGTTCAGAGACAGTATGCATCTAATTTTGATTTAATCCTTCTTTGTACAACTCCACAAATTCCTGTTTAATAATTGTTAAATGTTTGTAACTTGCAGTGACCACTGAAAAGTAAGAAGTGTCAGGTCTGCCAAAGAAGCAGCGAAATGGAATTTACTATTTAGATTTTAGATAGGCCTATTTATGGTCATAATGATTTAATTATTTGCGGGTGGAATTAGGTAGACAATAACAATCATTTTCATTTATGTGTCGCTTGACTGGTACCGGCCGTTAGGGGAAGCACAAACGCGATAGCTGACAAGGCCTGCTACTAAGTCAGTCTTTCGCAACAGTGAGAGATGTGGCAGAGAATGACCAGTCCACTTCACATTTATGTCACCTTGGCGTCAGCCTCACTTCAACATAGCTGAAGGACACTCTTTGAATCTAGAGTTACATCAGTAAAGTATCATTTACTTTTTTGACAATGTTCACTATTTTTGAAGTATTCCTTATGCTTTTGCTTAGTTGATACTTTGTAAGCAGTTTATGACCATTTCCAGTCCCTAAAAAAATCTCATTTTAATTGGACTGATGTTAGTCTGTATCGCCTTTTGGTTTCATGGAAAAGACTGGAATTCCGAGGAGAATTTGTCCAAATTAAACATTCACTTGTCTCTCACTGAGTGGCTTTTGTCAAGGTGCAGTTTAGCTGCTAGCACAATGTGCTGTTCTGTGAACAAATATTCTTCCTAAAATACTTTTCTGAGTGTCACATGAAACTTTAAAGGGTATGGCACATGAACTATCAAGTCAGTCTGAAATGGTAAGATGCTAACGTTTTGAATCATGCTTAATCCAAATTTCAGGTTGCAAAAGAACCATTCACTCAAAATCACATCTAAATACAGCTTCAGGCCTATTAATGAAGGCCAGAATGTTTGTATACTATTTTAAAAAGGTAACAAACTGACATTATTGCATAATGTTGGCAGACCCATTTGACAAGGAAAGTGTGGAGCGATGCTAGGTTGTGGCAGATTAATTTGACAAGAAAACTGTCGAGCAATGCTGGGTTACTGTAGCACTTTTGTCAGCAGGACCTCGATTTATTGCTTGCAATCTACAATAAGCACAGAAAGGTTTCAAGCTGCAACAAAAGGCAAAAATCATGGGAAGGATGTACTACTTGTAGACTTGTGGACTTGTCTTGGTTGTATATCCTACCTTTGAGAAAGGTGTATGTAGGGCACTGGCTTCATTTGTGTGCAAGGATCTGTAAAAATTCTACCTCCTTTACAACCATCTTGATACAAAGCAATGCAGAATGAGGTTCATTTAGTTCTGCCATGACATTCTGTTTTTTACTCACACAGAGATTTTAATTTTATCTGACAACTTCTTTGACAATGCTTGCCATTTGCAAGTAGGCAGTTGCCACATTAAAACTCTCGTTTCCATGTGTTACCTCATTGTTTTTAACACCAGTATTCTTCAATTTGCTGGTTTTCATCATTGTGATATGTGATCTGAAATTTTATGTATTAAAATCCAGGATGCCAGCATCTTGATAACTCCATGTAAATAAAGAGTTAATTCATGCTGGATGGTTTTATGACATCACTCAACTATATGGGGAAAGGGGGCTTCTTTTTACCGCAAGAGTTGCGTTACTCTTTTTTGGGTGTTTTTTTTTTGCAACCCTTAATTTAGAACAAACAGTTTAAAACATTCTGTTATTTAAAAGCTGAACTTTTTAGCTTATGGTGGGAAAGAAGGGTTCAACCGGAAGGAGGGGGCAGTGCCAGCTGCCATAGCATTCTTGGCTAATTGATTTTATCTGACAAGTACCCTTACCTTCCTCCACCAGATGGAATCCATTTTTCCCTGGACACTGAAGGTTTAGCGTTTAAGCACAACTTGTGATTTTCTTTCCGTATTTTAATTTGCCAACATTCTATATGTTGAATAGAAATATTTTTGTGCAAACCTCAGACTTCACTCTCTCTCTCACATACACGTTTTTGTTCAGTTTTCACCTTGTTAAGGGGAAAAAACAATTTATTGTGTCCTTATTTTTTGTTTAATTCAAACTGCTGATCAAACACGTTCACCCAGACATTCAAACATGTATACCTCTAAACAATCAGCATGTGTCATACATTCATGTTTGTAATTCACCAATCACTTAAAGAGAAAACTGTCAGAAATTCCAGTTAGTGTGAAACATTTCGTGATGTCAAAACTCTCATCTACCAAAGACAAGACAAGCTGTTTATGAACCTAATATTTTCAAGTCAACATTGCAACTACAATATTGGTTACATGCTTATCTCAAAGTCATCTTTAAATATTGTTGCTGGACATTTATAAAAATCATGCATACCAAAATCAGAATGAAACTAATCAGATCCAGTAATTGCTGGGCACAGTAGTTACCACCTACTTCTCCTCTCTACAAATATAGCGTTACAATAGAAATTTAATCAGTTTTGTCTGTTTTGTCAGTTTTAGAACTGCTGCCCGATTCCTTTTCTATGGCAATGGTGCGCCCTTGTTCTTCAGTTCCTCCTTTGACCTTGCCCATGATGACGAGGTGGCCATCCTCCGTCAGACGAGAGGAGATGGTATCCTCCTCTACATCCTGTAATGAAAACATATTTTCAGATCATCTTAAATGATTTTCTTCCCAATTCCTTATTTCCCCCAACTTTATTCCTAAAGAATTTTCAGATACAGGCAACACATGTCCCATTTATTAAGACACGTAAAAAAATTTAAACACATTGAAGGAAAAAAAAAACATGAATGTTGATAAAACCTGGGATCATTATAATAATTAACTCCAAACCCAATGTGGTGACTGTACAGATAAAATTTTAAAAAAGAAGCAACAAGTGCAGATCTGGAAAACATGAGGGACAGGGGCAACATGATTAACAGGAGCTAGGGTTTCAAGCAGCTGTATGAGGTTGAGGCCAAAAGAACAAGATTCTTTTTTCAACTTTCTGATAATGCAAGAATTTTATGAAGTACAAAATAATGCTTACAAAGCACACTGAGTAAATCACTGGAAAAGTGCTATATAAATCCTCAGTATTATCATTATTATGTCTTATTAAGTTTTGCTGCTCTTGAAGAAAAAAGAAGAGTCAATTATCAGAAGCAAGAAAGTTAAATATTTAGGTCGTGAACCAAGTTTATGTTTCTGTTGTTTTTTTGTTTTTTTACCTAGCTGCTGTGATATTGATACTACCACTGAATGAATTACGAGCAATGTCTGCTGAGCTGAAAGAACTATGCTTCCCATTTTATTTTTTTGTTGGGCGTGGGGATGGAAGGGAATGAAATGTTGACAAATTTTGAGGAGCGGCTTGGTCCAATGATTTATAAATATACAGATGCATTTCAGAGGGTCAGTCCTTCCAGACATGTTTATGCATACGAGACAATGGTACTGCTATCCAGAATCATAAATTATGGAGGAAAAAGGGATTTTCAAAATATTGTAATGACCATTTGCATCTTCACAGAAAATTACTTTACCTCTGGCAGCAGGAATTCACGTGTAAACTCTCTGGAAACATAGCCATGTTCGTCAGCCTTCTGTTCATGTTTACCAGAGATAACTAGGCGGTTCTGCACAACTTTGACCTTCAGTTCTTCTGGATCATAGTGAGACACGTTAATCTTCAGCAGTAAACCCCCCTTGTCACATTTTGCCTGCAAGCATATGATGGTTCACATTTTCACTGGCAATCCTTTGATTCCTCGCTATATCTTCATTCCATGTATTCTGGCATGTGTAACCAAGAAAGCTCATGCGAACATCTGACATTTTATAAACAATATGTATTTTTTATTCTATAATTGTGTGCAGAGATCAGCATTTATTTTCTTATAACGGTTTATTAAATTCAGTTTGCAAGAGTTTTTAAAAAGTATGGGGGAAAACAATTTATAAGCTATTTGTTTTGTTAAATGATGTTTTTACCTCCACAACTTCAGCATTAGGACCCGTCGGCACTCTTGGTCTGAAGTCACCCCATGTCGGCCACATGCGTTCTAGCTGATTGAACGTGTCTTTGATGTAGTCATCGATTAATCCAAATGGTCCAGTAGAACGAAACGGGAGATCATCCCATGGACTTCGTCTACGTCTGAAAAATACTGGCAAATCTCGTTTGGTGTAGATATGTCGAGCTGGCACCAATGCACGCCGACAGGCGCGTACTGCTGGAAGCAAATTCCTGCTAAACATCGCGTTGGAAATGTAGTACCTTCGTCTGTTGACCAAAATCTGCTGCAGATGTCGATATATACCCTCGTCGTCGCTTCAAAAGATATGTGATGCAAGTTTGACTGCGATTTTATCATTCATAGTTGCGCAGTTTCGAGAAAAATCGTCTGCTTTGTTGACATGAAATTCATTGGCTGCGTAAAGTGGGACGCAACTTCCGGTCAAAGGTCAAGGTAGTTTTTCGTGCTCTGGTACAATCGCGAAACTTCTATGGCATATTTTCAAATTCATGGGTATCAAAAACTCATCGTTACATGATATCAAACTTTCTGTTCAACGTTAAACTGCATAATGCACGTGCGATAGATGTTTTGGGGTAAACGATATTTTGGTAGCAAACTAGCCTTGTCAACTAAGGGGAAGCAGCAACGCGTATTTGTAACTTAATTGTGGTTACCTCCCGTCAATCGTTTCGCGAGTTTATTTCTGAGAGGTGGTGTTTAGGATCTTGCTCTTTTAAATAAATCGAGGTCTACACCATGACTACTTTACCTTTAAGAGGGTGGGGGTGTCAGGAGGGACCGGGAGATCAGTGTAAAAACATTTTAAAGTTAGTAAAAGTGTTAAGTATACGTTTTTGTAAAGCGCTGTAAGCTTGATTTTGGTTAGCTATATACGTTCTCTGATTATATAATTATGTATTGCTATACGGACTCTGGAAGAAAAAGAAAACCTCATAATATATTGAGATCATGAGATATTAGAATGCTTGTTAAGATGCTGGTGGGCCCTTAGAATTCGTTGCCTGTTGCGCGTTCGCTGAAATACTGGATCGCCTATAATGCAACGGCTATCTGCGGTAACCGGTCGTTTCGACTAAGCTCGATTCGACTAGGGTCAGTTCGACTAGGGTCATTTCGACTAAGTCGTTTCGTCTAACAGTCGAGTCGTCTATAGGACGCATGAAATGCTATAGGACGCGGGCCGCTTGATGACAGCCTGCCTCCTCGCAACTCTTACTTCAACTTTCGTTATAATGTGCGTCGGGGAGGGGGGCTGTCTTATGTTGTACCCGCCTTACGTGTGGTTGCACCTCTGTACGGCGCTGCGCGGGTTTCCATTAATTTATTCATTCTGCAGGGACGTTTATTTGTATGTGTTATCTTGACATTATTGTTGGCAGTGTTCGCCCTTTCTTCTTCTCTCTTACAATTTTCTTCCGTCTTTAATAAACGCGTGTTTTTTTTACTGTTCCCACGTGTGCGCGTCAATTTTTAAACTTAGGGACGGTTGGATGCGTCGCCGGCATCGGGCGTTTGAGTGCTTGTTGAGTCTGTTAGCACTATTTAGATGATAAATTTAAATAGTTTATTAACATTCAAAATCACTTCAATTTTTTTCCATTTCATGCGTCCTATAGATGACTCGGCCGTTAATCGAACCGACCTTAGTCGAAACGACCCTAGTCGAAACGACCGGGAACAATATCTGCATTGGTTTGAACAAATGTTAGCAATTAAATGAACAACATAATGCGTCACTTTTAGAATATTCACAGACGTTACACCTGAAGTTATTTTCTCATAATCAGAACACTAATTTTTGCACGGGTTTAAGGGAACAAGAAAAGAATATTTGAAACTGACTAAGCAATTTTAATTTCTTTACACTCTTTCTAAAAACAAAACAAAAAATGCTTAGAGTTACTAATTCTGCACGAAATAAAATAAGACAAAAGACCGAACAAATAATAAAAATGCTATACTAGATTATGTTTAAGGATAATTTGATAGTATACACAATAAAAATTATCTAAACATTATGTGTGGAAAAGTACTATAACGATCGACGTTTTTGTTTTGTTTTGTTTTTAATACCTGACAACTTAGAGTGAAAATCTGCAAATCCTGAAGTGAAGCAAGAAACTCGCGACGATTTCGTGAAAACAGTGCAAGTTGCTATCAATCCTGCTTTCCTGTTGCATTATTTGCTCAATTTCACCAACTTATTTTACTGACGAAATTATTGATTGGGACCTTTTTTCCTTATGTGTTATTTTATTCACTGTTATCAATAAAAAATCACTCGGACGATTTAGAGACAGGGAGAGACAGTGCGGGTGGAGGGAGGGAAAGAGAGAGAGAGAGAAAAAAAAAACAGGAAGAACTCTCGCCTAGCCTCTGTGTTTAATTTCAAAGTTTATATGTCGTCGCTCAGAAATCACTTGAGCACACAAAAACACAGAAAGCCCAGCTTGTGCAAGCTGTCTAAACACAGGGCCAATCTTACCTAAACACTTGGAACCGGAAATGCAGCCATTATTTTAAAAGAAACAGTTGTGGTATCAGCATCGCCATCGTTTGTTATGTTTTGACGCTATATAATATACACATCAGATTCTACGGAAGTTAAATAAATAGCCTGCAGACAACAGATATACACGAGAGAAAAGGAGAGAGAGTGTGTGTAACTGTAGAGCGAAATGAAGAGTATAATAATGAATGAGAAATCCAGGAAGTAACTTTTGTTCAATAATCCAAACAATTGGAATCGTTCGTCTTGGTAATTAATTAATGGTTGAAAAACAACGTAAAAGCCACATTATTTTTTGTTGGAGCTATTTTGTTATAAGGCAGCGGTTAGAATTAATTGTGAAAAGTGCAACCTGTCTGTAAAATCTGAAGCGCGAAGGAGTTCTTTAAGCCGTCTGGTGGCTCAATTCAAATACGTGTAAGATCAAAGAGTTCGATGCGTAAAGTGCAGTTTGTGGTCAACGATCTGGCTATGCAGACACAGGAACTCGCTATACCAACAGCTTAGCATTTGAGTCCAACATTTTTACAAACTACACCAATAAGCAGCCTTGACCTGCGATTTCTCTCCCACTTTCCCTGGGTTAGCGACAGAGGGCAAAGCAATTTTCCACCTCGCATACAGCTGGCTTTTCCAGACGTTGCTGCAATCGAGTCTAGGCCTATACAAACTTCCGGACAAGCTACCAGCGTCCTTATCTCTTCATGAGTTGTTCTTTGGCGCGGCATTATATTGCCGTTATTTGATTGTAGTGGCTAAAGGCAACATGCGATGGTTGCTGGATGGGGACCAATCTGAAAATCGAGGATTTTATTTGGGTTCTAATTTCTGGTTGCCGGTCTTCTCTGCTAAACAGTAGAGACTGTAAAACTGTTGCTTTGATAAGCACCAAATTACTTTGAAGTCCAATGCCAACGTATTTTTTCAAGTGAGTAAGTTTCCTTTGTTTAAAGACACTATGGGCCGTTCTTAACGAATCAGATATGAATGAACCTTTGACCTCGTTTGGAATTTTTGTTTCAAATTTAACTTTCATGTAAAAACTGCTTGATTTTGTTTCAGTCTTGAAGAGGTACTCAATATGACCTTAGCGCTGCTGCAGACCAGAACCCTTGCAACAGTCAGCAGTGTTTTAATTTAAATTTGTTTTGTTTTTGTTTGTTTTTTGTTTTTGTTTTTGTTTCGTCTTTTGTTTTTGTTTTTTTTTTTGTTTTTTGTTTTTTGTTTTTTCTTTGCCTTCCTACGATCCTACCCCTAATCACAAGACATGACCTCTCCTTTTACACATCTAAGTCGTGCCCCATTCCCGAAAAGCAAATTAATGATAACGATGATGATCATGATGATGATTCGACGATGATGACTCCCTCTCCGCGTATTTGCATCGACCGACCTAATCGCGATCATTAAAAAACAACATTAAATTAATTGAGAACTTCATTTGTCGAAAAAAGGGTTTGTGTTTATTTGCACTAAGGTGATTTATGTTTATTGTCCAGACAAGGAGCAGGACAGAGGGGCCGTTCGGAATGTGGCAACCGTCAATTGCCGATGAAGTTGTCACGTTCCGGGTGCAGAGCTTGTTTCTCATCTGCAGGAGTGCCTGCGTGTATTTGAACAGTCGTTCCAGCTGCTACGCAAGCGAATGCACGCCCAAAGGCACAAGTTCCCATACAACAAACACTCACAAGACGAAATAAATATGTAGTTTGCACACGTTATCTCGTACATCCCAGTGAATCTGTCTGTCTGTCTGTCTGGAAAGTACATGTGTGTTTGTAAGCGTCCAAACTATAACATGCACACTGACGCATGCAGGTCCACACACACACACACACTGGCGCACGCACAAGCACGTACGCACATATACGCAAATCAAGACCATTTATCTAAACACATCAGTTACTACATAAATCAAACAGAGAGAGTGAGAGCTAAAGCAAAAAAAAAAAATGGAAGAATAGAAGCAAGAGATAGAGCAAAAAAACAAAAAACAAAAAAAATCCCGCACACGTACAACATTGTGTTCTAAGTGCAAAACAGACTTGCAAGAAAAACACGCGTAGATGCTGACATAAAAGATGCTTTCAATTTTCGATATTGTCGCTTATAAACAGCCGATTACTGATCGCACGCCAAAAGTCCAGCCTAAACAAACAGGGAAGATTTTGTGGCTGCATCCGTTCCACAGACATTTACGTGATTCCAAAGTTTGCAGGCCTGGGGGGGGGACGGGACTGTGGTTTCCTCAACACTATCACCGTCTGTTGGAAAAATGCAGAGGTGATAGCGTTCCATACCTACCCCCTTCTCCATCTACCACCAAGAGAAACCCACAGCTTGTGGAGAGAGAGACAACTCTTTGTTGTGTGCTTACTAGGCCCGAGTTGTGCTCCCGGAGGCCAAGCAGATGCAAACATGGCGATCTGCCACCGACGATGATCGGTCGGGACCCTGGGTGAAGATCTGAAACAGAGGGATGTGCTTTTCGTCCGGACTGAGTTTATGACCAAGAATGAACAACGTCTTTGTGGAGTAACTGTGTCATGACGTGCCTCCAAGGTGCGCGACTTCGGAGTTTATTGGTTTATTCAATTAAGTTCTCTGGGAACAGTCTGCACAACAACCCACCCAATCCATATCTTTACAATACCTAATCATAATAGTTCATTGCTAGGGAAAGCTGAAAATCGTTACAACAATTTTTATCAGGTTTAAACAACTGAGCGTTTGTCTAACTGTATCCGCGTGGAGAAAGTTGAGACAAAGTTCACAAGGAAAACTGACCAGCTGATGATCGTTTATGCGCAGACGAAATAGTTTTTACCTTGCTACCACTCCCACTATATTCGGTTTATGTAAACAGCTTGCAAAACAATGAGCGCAGTAATGACCACATGTGAGGAGGCAAATGATCGCAAGGGGAGAGAAACGCCTGAGCCTGGAAACATCGGCTGGGAATATATACGCTGCCTCTAAGGTTACTTTACTTGGGGGGGGGGGGCTGGCATTGTAGAGTTTAAAACACGCTTGTGTCACCACTGCAGGGAGAAGACCTGGGTTCAAATCTCGTCTCGGGATACTCTCGATATATGTTGGCATCTGTTTATCAGGCTTTGGGAAAGAGGGGGTAATTCTCCGGTTATGCCATTTTCTTCTTTCCTCCCTCTCCCCTCATAGTGCGAAATCACCTCTAGGTGGTAGCACTTCATTGCCAAACCAACCAACCAACCAGCCAGCCTTGTTTGGGATCGCAGCTGTCTTGCAACTAGAGGATCCCTTTTGAGGTGGCAATGGGCCAGGTTGCTAATGAATCAGAATACGCTAAATATTTCTTAACAAAGTAATGTAACAGTTAAACAAAATAGCAATTATTTTACATTTTAAAGGAAATATATTACTGCAAGAAATGAAAATCCCACCCTTTGTTTCGAAATGAATTTTTATATAGTTTTAGATTAAATATAAAGCTAGGTTTGCCTCTCATACCTTATGGCTGATAGTAGCATGAATCATTAGGACAGGAGAATTTTCTAATCAATTTTTATGTCATTTTTTCTGAAAAGGATCTTTCTAGTGTAAATTACTTTTTCCTGAGTGCGCTGCGGGCACCGACTTAAGAGCTGACATTCCTAAGTTGTGTGTGTTTTTTTCTCAAAGAGATGTTCTTGCTTCTCCTTTGAAGAGTTTTAGAGGTAAGAAGAAAACTCTTTCTCTCATCTTCGTCGGTATTTCCGGACTGCAGTAACCTGCACACATTTTAAACTATATATATATATAGAGAGAGAGAGCTCTCGTTTGTCGAGAAACAAATTCTCGCGTCGCTTTCGTTGCAGTCCGGTGACGTGATGCCAGTAGAGTTTTATTCTGGTGAGACAGCATAAAATAATCCTACTTTTGAGCTAGTTTAATATTTAAAAAAATTTAATTTATCGGACTTGCGTCAGTTAAAAAGTTGTTTGCCTTTAGAACATTTGTTCCTCGTTGCGAGTGGCATGAGTGTTGTGTCTCAACCGTGGTATTCGTTTTATTGGGAGAAACAAGCTTTTGCCCATTTTAAACTGCTGTTTTCCTCTCTCGAAAATAAAAAGAGAAAGTTACAGATCCTCTTGTGGAGTTTTCAAACAGGAAAAGGGAAAGTTTGTGTAAAGTGTCGGAGCAGTGGAACTGTGGAAATGCCACAGCATAAAAATGCCACATCTGTTTAGTTTCCTTCTTGTTTTTTTCTTTTTTTTTTTTACTTTTCCCAGAATTTTTTCTTAATCGACAGACATCGACACAGACTAGTTAGCAGCCGATAAAAAGCGAATGGTGGTGTTTTAAAACCTGCATAAACTTAACAAGAAGGTGTGCTTTGCTTTTTAATGTTTTTGTTTGTTTGTTTGTTTGTTTGTTTGTTGTGTGGAAGTAACAGAACTGCACTGTTCCCGCAGTTATTTCTCTTTGGCGTAGACCTTCGTTTTGGGAAAGTAACTGCTACAGTGAGGTGAACAACCTACCCCATCTTTAAAAAAGACATGAAAATAACGTTTACTTTTTAATATTGGGTTTAAACTAACAACAGACATTGACTTGTTGCTACAAAAATCTTCTAACACAGGCAGGTAGTACTGAAGCTGGTCAATCAAAACCGTGTTCATGGGAAGCTGTTTCTGAAGTCACCTGCAGCTAACGTCCTCCCAGAAAGTGACACTCACCATCATCAGTCCCAGTTTCTCCTTTCACTTTCCCCCTCCATCCACTTCAGCAGAGGTTCCTGCGCAATAAAGAAGTTTCCTCCCAAACTCCGAAACGGATCCAGTTAACCAGTTAGCCTGTGGTTGCTAAACCCATTATGACTCTAATGGCGCAAAAAAGTAGCATATGGAGGATGACGGCGTAATTGAAGAAAAATTGAAAATGGCGTTTGCAGAAGGCAGCTGACTGAACCGGTTCTCAGTGCTTCCGGATCAACATTGTCCTTACGACCGTCCTTCTTTGGTCTCGCTGCCTGGATATCCCCGATGGACATGAGACACAACTGGCAGTCTGGACTCAGTGCTTGCTCGTACATGGAAGACAGTGTTCGCTGGTGTCAAGGCATTGGAATATATCAGCGGACAAAGAGGAAATTAGGAAAGAACTTTAGAAGCTGTTTCGTTTATATGGCAGAAACAAATATACAGCCTTCTACGTTGCTCCCGATTTTTGGCGAACGTTGCGTGTTCACGCTGTTGAGCCTGTCAGCAATTATATTTTTTTTCATTAAATCCGGCAAGAAAACACGCGTTTTCTTTCTCTCTCTCTTTTCCCCTTCTCTCCTTTTTGCCTTGTCTTCTTTCATTACCCACCCACCACCCCAACCTCATCCCGAACTCCATGTCGATACCGAAGTGTCCCAGCATCATAGATAACAGTTGAAATGAGCGTTTCTCAGTTCAACGTCATTTAATAAGCATATAAAATCAGAGTCTTACATTTCAACTAATGAGTAGAGAGAGAGAGAGAGGCAGAGAGACAGAGAGAGACAGAGAGAGACAGAGAGAGATTGAGATAGAGGGATCTCGAAGGAACTGCTTTTCTGTCTGCTCCATCTGGGAACAGACATAATATAAGAAGATGTTTTTGTTTTCTCGGTGAATTTTCTTAAAACGTATTTACTGAGTCAGCCCGAGTTGATATTTTTGTTCTGCATGTCGAACGGCCCACTTGTTCAAGCGTGTTCAGTTACCATAACAACATAATCTCTCGTCTATGCCTCAGAAGGCAACAGTTTTAGAGCCCAGCAAGCGTGCACGTTCTTTATTCTCTTGCCACCAATGTAGTCCCACGCTGCTGTGATGTAATAAGTCCTCGTGAGATGTTCTAGCAGCAACAACACGAAGAAAAGCAGCACATTGAGTAATTAAAGCAGTAATTAAGTAATGGCGAAGTAATTGTCTTCCTCACATGGTGTTATTAGGAAAGTGTATGATAGTGTATTATGATTTTGTATATACATAATACATGTGTATAAAAGTGTTTTAGTAGTTAAGGCAATGTTTTAAGTAATATATACATGTATAATGGGTGTAATATGCTCCTATCACAGAGAACAATTGTTTGACGTGCGTTGCTATAAATATTTGACACACTTTTGTTACAAATAATTATTAGTTATAGCTTTTAGTCATAAAGCTGTTGTATTTTTGAAAATTAATTATTTTAGGTGAGTTTTTTTGTCGTCCAGTGCAAATATTATGTCCTGACTCACCTATTCTTGGCTGAGATCGAGGCCAATACACAGGAAAATGGATTTTCAGAGGTTACTTCACAGAATTGTATTTCCCCCTTTAATTTGCTTCACTATTTGCATTGGCGTACCGAAGTCATTCTTTTCCTTCATCTGTTTTGGCATCGCTAAGCTGTTGTTCATCTAGCAATGCCGATGCTCCCAGCTGTTATTACCACGGCGGTAGACATTAGTGTATACCACCGTAGATATTGCTATAGTTGTTGCTCCTCAAGTGTAGCCTCGTGATGCCTAGCATCTGTGCCGGTGGTAGGGCGGGTTCTTTAGTGGCACTAGCTACACCGAGTCCTTGAACAGTTGCGCGTTGACACAAAACTGCACTTTATCAAGCCGTGCCCTCACCCCCCTCTTCCTGTTTCAATAAGTGTGGTGGCAGCTGATGCTGAGGTGAGGAGGTCTGAACTTCATCAGAAATCCTACACACGCACAAAAAGTGCACGCTAGTGAAATCCGCAAGCACGCAAACATACATACACACATATACACAAACACATATACAAACAAACGTACACAGTACAAATAATGGGCCTTCTAGAAAGAGATTTTACCTCACAGCTAGCGCATGGAACGAGCCTACTGAGCGTATTTTCTTTCTTTCTCTCTCTCTCACACACACAGCCTGTCCTTTTTGTCTGTCGAATGTTAACCGCAGAGCTTCCGATTCTTGTTTCAAATGTTAACGCCTCCCAGCGGGAAATAAAGACTCCGTTCAAACAAGCCGCTTTACCCGGACCCCCGAGGTGTGTGTGCGTGTGTGTGAGAGGGGGGGAGGAGCAAGGGGGCGAGGGGGGAATGGGTAAAGTGCTAGTGGGTGGAGTTGCAAATTAAAAAAAAATTGTTTAGAACAAACGCTTTCTGCCTTCAGATCACTTTTCCACACTTAACTGGTTCTGTCGGCGTGGGAATAACATGGTGGCTTGTTCTGCATGTTCTGCTCGGATACTAAGGTCCTGTGCCCAAACACACCCGTGGCTTCTTACACTTGTATGAAAAGTTCATTCGCATCTTGTAGTCGGATGATCAGACATCTTCACAGACAAGAAGGAACACTTAAAGGCGGTCTTTTAACGGCTGAGATCGTGCGCACACGTGCGTGTGCTTGCCGGAGATGTGTGCCGCAAGTGGAGGGTGGGGGAGCCGGGAGGGCAGGATGGGCCCAAGCAGCGTTTGTGTGACTGCACTGAAGCGTTTTATGACTTTTCTTTACGTGTTTCTAAAATGTTAAGACTATATTTCGCTGGCTCATCTTAATGTCTCCATCCACAGGTTCTCCTCATTGCACTGTCAGCGAAATTGCATCTTCGTAAAAAAAAAAAAAAAAAGAAGTGACGAAGAAATCCTTTATTTCTCTTTTGTTCTTTTGCTTTGTTTTTATTTCATTTTCTCACTTCTGCTGTCATCGCCTTTCAAATGTTCCCGTCTGCTATCACCATCTTGCCAATAAATCGCAGTTTGTTGACATTCAGCGCGCGAGAGAACCATTAAATTGTCAAGAAACATATTCCCGTCAGATTCAGCATTCCTTAGCATGTTTAGGCAACTGAAGACGAGAAACAATGTGAAACGAGGCATCTATGGTGGAGTTTTTTCTGGGGGAGGCAAGGTGGGGGTCCACACCTGTCGCTCATACGACATTGATAGCGATCCCAGTGCACCAGAAAACCCTGGTGAATGTCATCAACCCCATAATGTGAGATGACGACTGGTGCGATGTGTCCGCCCGATGCTTTTCCTTTTTGTGGGCGTTTAATCGAGAAAGGGACATTTCCGATGTAGTTGCAAACTTGAAGCAGATTCTCACTGTCACAGATTATCATCACATCTTCCTAAACATCAGTTTTGTCTGGGACTGCAGGAAGTTTCCGACAAGCTACCAGAAGCAAACGCCCTCAATGTCTCCTAAACTTTAGTTTAGTTTCTCTTTGTTCAGAGCACTTAAAGTAAAGAAAGTACAACCTGTGCGGTCGGCTGGCAGAGCAAAAGCAAGAAAGAAGGAAAAAAAACTGAATTCGCAAAGAAGTGCAAAATATACACATAAAAACGGTATGGAATAATGGTTTTAAGAAAAAGATGTCTCCTAGTGTGATTAGATGGTGAGGATTTCTGTCGCGTTGAGTTTCTTAATATAGAGGGAGCAATACAATCTAGAATACAATCGGGAAAATTATTGCTTTTGTTGGTTTTTAACTCCCTATCTCTCATCATTTTACAGATTTGCTCGGAAATTGTACAAACGTATGCATTCATCCTGGTTCAAGACACCATAAGTGCTGGATAATGGGTATTTATGTCGGAAAACTCGGAGCAGACAGTTTGATGCAATTATCTTCCGTCTATTACTTTTAGCGTCTTCTTTTCATTACTTCATTTTCTGTTCTTTTTCAGCTTTCTTTGCTGTTGGTGTTTTGTTGTTGATTTTCCTTTTTGCTTGTCTCATTTCTTTCTGCGTAAACGTGCAAATGACCGAAGTCGCCTGCTAAAGCGGAGGTAACGTGATTCCTTACACACTTCTTTAACTTACCTCACAATGCCTTTTCAAGATCTTGAACCATCATTATGTTCCTATTACCAGAAAGGAAAGAAAGTCAAGTTTTCAAAACAAAGCAAAAGAAAAAAATAAAATAAATAAAACCTCAGCTGAGAGCTGTGCAAAATTATGGTAAAAGCCTGAAGAAAGCTGCAGGAGACTAGATTTACATCATTGCCTTGATTTTTGTCTTTTATGTTAGGAAAGACATTGGAAAGAAGGTCAACTTTGTTGTAGATGGTTTTATTGGAAAGAACTACGATAACCGAGCATATCTTCAACGCATTTTGTGGACGCCGTAGGCGCCAGTGCCACAAAGAAAGGGAACAATTTTTGATGGGCAAAATCGTTATTCCTTGAGTGTGTGGCGGACGTATCTGTGAAGTGGATGACGGGCGCTAAAGCCTTCAAACGTATTTCGCATCTTCTTCCTCATCCTCTTCTGCTACTTCTTCATGATGAACATAATCTCTTCTCAATTATTCACTGTCTGTCTGTCTGTCTGTCTGTCTGTCTGTCTGTCTGTCTGTCTGTCTGTCTTTCTTTCTTTCTTTCTTTCTTCTCCAGCTTGATTTGCTTCATAAGTGTACATGTTATAACAAATACACAGAAGAACTGAAAATAATGACAGGAACTGGTCTAAATAGTAAAGAAGTCAATGTATCCCTTTAGGGACGCATATCGATAACTTTACCAACAGTTTCCTTAAAGCATCCAAAGAAAACAAACAGAACATGCACACACACATCGCAATTAGACGAGGCCAGTTGAAAAAGATAATAAAAATAGCTTTCTGGAGGGGTTAAGATCATAATGCACGTGATTCTGTTCATTAATTCAACATGTTCAGTAAAACACAATTTTTGGATTCTAAGACCATCCATCAATGCCACTCTTTTGTCCACGACTTACTTGAGCTATCAGCGCCGCAGTGCGTAGGACCGAGATCGTCGGGCCTTTAAGTCGGCTGTAGGCTGGACTTGAATTTAAATCGTAGAGAACATAACACTGAAATGTCTAAGCCTAACCACTGTCCCATCCTGTCCCCGATCTTGCATTCACAGCATAGAGGACACACGCGTTTCTCACACATAACTTGCAGTAACATCACGTCTCGACATAAATGTACATGTTTGGAGAGTTGACAGAGGAGTTCTTCAACGATGGAGGTGTGTTTGGAGGCCGCGGTTCCGTCAGCCGTTTCGGAAGTGTCATTTCCGCTGGAATCCTACCAGAACGTTTGTCTAACGCTAAAGGAGGGAAACGAAAGATACTGGTAGTATTATCAGGTGAGGCTTGTCTGTCGGCAGCCCGCTTAATTGGTTTACATCACAAGCCACGCCATGATGCAATGCCGTGTTTTCGACGGTAATGTTATCTCTGATAAAGAATGCTTTCTAAACTCCCAGCAAAAGTGTTCGACTCTTGGGAGCTTTCTCGGTCTCTCTCTTCCTCCTCTTTCTCTCGCACTTCGGTTTCTCTGGAAGCTATCACTCCGTCAGACATTACCGAATCACGCATGAAAAATATTTAGCGACATGGAGAGTGTGTTTAATGTCTGCAGCTGCAGTCCTCCACGAACTGCAGGATGGGCTTCTGAGAGGTGCATTGTGTGCCCTTTTCTGTCCGCAGCGTACGCCTTGCCTCTTCTGAGTGTGATGGAGTGAGCCAGATGCCTCGAAGAAGCTGGGAGATGAAACGAAGAACGATACAGCTAGCCAAAATCCAGTCAAAATATTAAAGTCAGGTAGCAAAAATGTATCTTCTGCAGACAGAAAAATATCCAGACAAAAATGTTTCAGCCGCTCGTCTGAAGATTAAATATAATTAAAAAAAAGGAAATTGTTCAGAAATGGCTTTGTTGCAAAAACTTATGGGATTATTGGCTTTTAGATGGAGGCATATTTGTGTGAGCCGTCTCGGCACAGGTAATCCATGCAAAAGAGTTCTTCAGAAGTTCTTATGTCGTTGTTATTACCTGGGATAATCATCGTGCACTAGACAATACCCGCGGTATTGTGCCGTAAGTGTAGACACCTGTTTTACTCAGGTGAAGGTTGTGAGTGTCGTCAAAACATTGGTTGGCAAGCAGAGTAGAAGTTTAGCGGTAAAAAGCTGTGCTCATCTTTTGTTTCAGAATCATGCCAGCAGAAAGGAACCAACACCTAGGCGAGACTCTGATCGCTTTTCTCGGTGTTCGAGCTGCTTGCTCTATTTCTTTATTTATTTAACATTATAGCATTTTCTTTGTACCCAAGCTTTTTTGTGCAAGGGTCATGTGGGACAAATAGCAGCCCAACAATTTACGGCAAGGTATACTAGCAGCACCTGCTGCTTTGTACTGATAACTTCTGCGAGGAAGTGCGAAATGCCAAAGGGGGTTGAGAACCTAAAAAGCTAGACATGTCCGTGGCCTCACTACCAAGAGGTCGGCGCCTACTGTTTTATTTTTTTAAGATGTGCGAGGCCGCACCGCTTTCGGTAATTAACACTTTTGGGTTTTTTGATGCTAGACTCAGGGCACTCGGCGAAGTCTTTTTGACATGAATCGGTTCATTTGTGTAGGGCATCAATGTTTATCTCTTGGATCATCATGTGTGTGTGTGTGTGTGTGTGTGTGTGTGTGTGTGTGTGTGTGACCGAAAATCAGAATGTAGGTGAAGATTCTACACGTCTGTGTGTGTGTGTGTGTGTGTGTGTGTGTGTGTGTGTGTGTGTGTGTGTGTGTGTTCAAGTAACAGCGTCCGACCATGTGAGTGAGAAAGAGAACAAAAGCAGCTATGTGCATAATTTTTATTTCTTTTTTCTCTCGAAGCTTGCAGGCTGTGCATGTATAAGCATGAATATTCATTCTTGTGTGTGTGTGTGTGTGTGTGTGTGTGTGTGTGTGTGTGTGCGTGCGTACTCGCTTCATAACTCTTCCATCCAACCTTCTTCCCCTCCTTCCCTTTATTTCTCTCTCAACTTTCGGACAGCCAGAAATTTTGTGCCAGTGTGCCACCTCTTACTTGGTCGCATTTGACAAACAGTAGCCACACCCCACGTGACCTGTTAGCTCTTGAACTTCTTCGGCACCAGCCGAATATGGCTTCTTTAAGGCAGGCAGCAGGAGGGATTTTTTTTTTAAACAACGTTGACCAGTGTTAAAAGACAAGCTCGCCACTGTCGTCTACGGTCGTCTCGGCAGCCCTGCTGATGCTATCTCCGACATCTGGCACGTGCCGCTGAGCGCTTTGGCGCAGCCGAAGAGCGATACGGCTAGTCTGAAAGGTTTACCACACTGCAACTTGTTGCTGATTTTTTTTTTTTTTTTTTTACATATCCTCTGTGTATTTGTTCATTACATGACACGCTTACGTCGCCAGGTTCACAGACAGTGGGAGAATCGGGTGCTTATGCGATACGCTGACATATTCATGTAGCAGGATGACGAAGCAGATTTGATCACGCACTTTACACAGGTGTAAAGGTCAAGATTAAAGTACATCACTAACCAAAGAGTGTCATTCGTAAAGGTTCGGGGTGTTAGTATCTAATGATGAACTTTAGTTATTTTCAGGGGGATTAGGGGATGTACTCTAGTGAGCCTTGACCCGAGTGAACTGTTTAGTTAATTTCTTCTTTAAGCCTTTATGCTGCTACATACTGGCTTCTGCTTTGTAGGTTTGCTAAGCATTTTAATTTTGACTGACTGACTGACTGACTGACTTGGGTATTTCATGTACATAATTATGCAGTCAAGAGACGTATACCTCCTCCACTATATACACACACGCGCGCGCGCGCACACACACACACATATATATATATATAGAGAGAGAGAGATGCAGACGGAGGAAGAACGAGAATGGACTTCTGTGCATGTTTCGGGTTTGGGAGGGGGAAGGCCATGAGAGAGCCCCTTCCTCGTAGCATATCATCTATAACAGAATCCAGTCTTTGATTACGGGGGGGGACAGTACATTTGCCATTTCAGAACTCTGATAGTAGCAGGCCGGCTGCTTGCTTCCATTCGGTGTCCTTGAGGGATAGCATCAAAGATAATATGCATGGCCTAGACAGTCTCCATGACTGCCTGCGTCTTAACGTTTCAAGGGCCTTCGGGCTGCCGGCGATAGCACGGGATAACCTCCCTGACTTCTTTGAAAGACCCCGTTTATCTCCCTTTTCACCATTAGCGGATAAACAGCTCTTGCCCGAGAAGCTTCCGCCCAAGGAGGTATGCATCCGCTTCACCCTGGAGGGCCTTCTTCCCAAGACTCACGTCGTCGAATATGTGACTAGGTTTGACAGGTGTTTTCTTTAGGACTTCCATGTAAAACAATGTGTCAAACATAGTCACATATTGGAAAATATGTCCAGATAATGCCGTTCACGATGGACTTTTTAATAAAGTTTTTATATAGCTATCATATCCAAAATTTGTCAAACTTGGTAAAACATTTTAGATTATTTGCTCAGTTAAGAAACCTAAAGGATACAGACAATCTTGGGAAATGACAGGGTGGGCCACTGATATAACATGCTTGGGACGTGCGTAGCTTCAAATCATCGTCTTCATTATCTTCTACTGCAGCTTATTGTCAGATTCTTCTTCGTCAACAAAATCGTGTGCTGTTGAGGATATTGTTTTTCTTCTACCCGCACAAGAGAAAGGAAAGCAAATCTAGATGTTTCATTCGACTCTGTTTCTCTCTTTGTGTATGTGCGTGCGTGCATGCCACTCCCTTTCTCAGTTTTCAGATTGTAAAACTGCCCAGTCTGTGACAAACTGTTCCAATGCTTTGTTAGACGAAGCTGCAGTGTTTCCCTTGATCCATAATACAGTTTCCATTGACTAGGGAAAAAAAGACCAAGAGCAGAAATCTTTATTTGTAGAACAATCTACTTTACATCACCAGGGAAATGCTCAATACTCTTACAAAAAACAAACAAGCAAATATGAGTTTGCTTTTCTTTAGCCTTGCGACGATTTCCTTTCCATGAAAGTTGTACTCTTTTATGCATTTGATCAGAGAAATCGTGTGTGTGTGTGTGTGTGTGTGTGTGTGTGTGTGTGTGTGTGTGTAAGTAAGCGCATGCGTGCGTGGTTGTGTGCATGTGCTTACGTATATGAACGAAACAGTGTGTGACTGATGTGGAATGTATATTTGGGCACGAGTGGTAACTAAAACATGGCAATGAAACATAAAAAAAGAAAAACAAGTTTCATGTTTAGTGAATGCCCGAGGCAGAATATATTGTGAGTTTTTATTTTGAACTTCTAAACACACAAGGAAAAAACCAAATAAAATCTTAAAATGGCTTCTTCCTCTATGCTCGCAGACAATGTCTTACTTATTTCTTAATCCTTTTAGCAGGAAATAAAGGAAGTATTTTCTCTCCTGTGTTTAGGAACAAAATCCACACGGAACACCAAATAAGGGAACACCCTCACAAACGGTTTTTGCACAGACTCTCATACTTGTATTTCGTCCCGCAGCCGTCTGTTGCTTTATTGGTTGCAAAGTGGAATTGTGAGGAGCACCAGGTGCATGCTTGCTATAACTGATGGACAAGTACAAGGGACGGAAGATACGGAGTATCCTTTTTGTGACTAGAACTGGGATTGGTGTTTTGCATGCAACAAACTGTTCAGGAACTGTTCCATTCTAGCCGAAATCGAGAATGAAAGGAAAGGTCCTAGTCAAGCATTGTTGAAAAAGGAACATTCTCTTTTTAAAAAGGTTTGTCTTTGAAGCATCTGACTTGATTGTAATGGTTGTCTGCAAATCACAAATGTACATTAACGATTCATGCCTAGAATTTGCAACGGATGGTAAGAAAAAAAACTTTCTTGTTTTGATGATCGCTCTGTTTTGTAAGTAAAACTTTTAGTGGAAAATAACATAATGTAAAGATGCAAAAAATCTACATATATTCGAAAAAAATAAAATCTTGATATTCTAAACTAACAAGATGCCTGCAGAGATTTTTAAATATCGCTGTTTTGACGCGTATTGAAGAAACTTTCCCCACTTGCTGTAATTAAAAAAATCCCTGACGTTATTCTAAGATAAACATTTCTTCCTCGAGAGAAAACGGATGTGTTTGTGGCCCAGTCTTCCTCCCAGACCTCCCTCTCTTTCCTATAATTTTGAAGTCATTTCCTGACTTCCGGACGAGAAACAGTCACCCCCCCGCCCACCAACCTTCCCTCTGTTTACGTGTGTGGCCTTTTAGCCAGCAACAGAGAGGATTCTGCAGCCTGGAGAATAAATTAATCTGCAGATAGTAGCTGCGTTGTTTTCGCCTGAGTTTTAGCGGAGATGTTCGCACGGACCAGAGATGAGTGTCTAGGAGTGAACAAGGAAACAGAAAACAAAAACAAAACAAAAAAAATGAACGCGGCTTGCTATGAACTTTGGTTTTTGTTGTAACAATGTTCTCGCTCTAGTCTTGTCTTGTTCTGCAAGCGCAGGATGCATTAGGGAAGTCACAACCAGAAATGATTATACAAACACATGTAGTTCTCTAGTACTTGGATTTTCACTGAATAACTGCGTACATCTTCATAACTGTTTTTTCCCTTTTTGGATGAATTTTCCACACTCTCATTCTTTCCTTTACTTCGTTGACATACACACAGACACGCTGGCGCATACACAAAGACACACCACATCACTCACATCATATCTCTCTCTCTCTCACACGCACCAACATACACAGTTCCATTTAAACATAAATACGTGTACATTCAAACTTGTCGTATTAAAGGACAGCCTCACTGACTTGACACACAGGCACACACACACACACACACACACACACACACACACACGCACGCACACACATGCACGCTAACGCCAATCTTTGCCATTGGCTACGTGTATCGCAGCAGAACCGTCACAGTCGTGCACATTGTCACCCACAACGCAATGGATGCCCTGAAGATGTGCAAACAGACCGAGTCATTGGGCACCTGCAAGTTTTTTGGCCCTTCCGGGGCCGGAGTCAATGTGTCTTCTTCTTCAGCCCTTGCATCGACAGCGTCAGCGATTGTAGAGAGGGCCGCGACCGGAACTTGGCTTTCGCACAGAGCTCCTCGGAAACCCGGGGCGCATGCGCACATCATGTTCCCCTCGTGCGTCCTTCGGCACGTTCCGCCGTGCAGACATGGCTGGTCTTTGCACACGACACTCGGCGGCGGAATCTGGCACACACTTCCGGTGTATTCGTTGGCGCAAGCGCACTGAAAATCGGTGCTGCCGATGCGGAGGCACGTTCCTCCGTGGAGACAGTAGATGCCCACGCAGGGGTCCAGGGGCGACTCGCAGCGTTGTCCCGTGAATTCGGGGCGACACAGACAGCTGGGGGTGAAGCCGGTGGCGGTGGAGATGCAGGAGCCGTGGTTGAAGCAGCGAAACCCAGTGCAGGGGTCGAGGGAGAGATCGCAGTTCTTCCCGGCGTAGCCTGACCGACATTCGCAGTGATAGCCGTTCACGCGGTCTTGGCATTCCCCGCCTAAGGATGAAGCAGTGGAGAGAATAAAAGACTTGAAGGGAAAAAGGAAAAAAAGAGCCATCATTAAGAATACACAGCCGCCACCAATACCACCACTGGCATCACCTCACACACACACGAGAGAGAGAGAGAGAGAGAAAAGGTAGAGAATGAAAGAAAAAAAGACAGATAGACAGACATAATGAATGTGACAAGTCCCTGTTGACGACTAAACAAAAAAGGTTTTTAACATTTGGCTCTCTATAACTAGAGGAAGGAAAAGGCCATAATATACATCATAATCACACAGAACAGTTATTTGGATGACATAAGAAAAGTTACATAACATGGAGATGGGGAGGAGAGACAGCTACTGAGGACTACTGGCGTTAGAACTGAGAGAAACTGCGAGAGACCTGACCTGAATTTTTGTCTTTCCGACATCACAGAAGCAAAACTAAGTTCCGCCCTACTCTCCAGCATATACTTTCCTTCAGCAGGCTACAGAGTGTCGACAGTGAGAATGCGTTTGTCCTTTGCAAGTGATGTAAATCGCATATCCATGAAAACTTAGCATCCCCCCCACCCCGCAAAAAACTCCTAAAGATTTAAGAGACAGCCAGATATGTGCATTCTGGTGCAGTGCAGTTTGTCGCTCTAATTCAAGTACAACTAATGTTGGGGTGTTAACAGCTTTTATCGAGTAAAAGCAGTGTATGGGTGGAGGAGAAAGAGCATTCAAAGTTTACAACAGAATGTGTCAGACAGATGCTCGCGATAAGCAGAAACCTAAGGTGCATCAAGAGAGAGAGAGAGAGAGAGTTAAGGCCATGTCTAACTCAGTGGGAAAGCGGATAGCCGAACGGTAGAACGCTGGCGTCTGAACAGAAAGGCCAGTCGGTTCGATAGCCGTAAAGCGCACCGAACATTTCACAGTTGACCCAGCTGTCGGGAATGGAGACTTGACTAGATGGGTTGGCGAAGTGAAAGCAGGGTGGTCTTGAGCTTCCATTGCCCGAAAATTATACCCTGCTTACACCATCTAGAGGTGGATTTTTTTATAGTTTTATATGATTAAAGGTCTATTGAAATGACTGAATAATTCTCAGAACAATTAAGATAGAATCTCCCACAATCTATGTGAAAACCTCACCTCCTTTCTGGAGAGCCACTCTTACAAACATCACGGAAAGAAGTCAACAACGTCAGGGTTGTACAGGGTTAAGCAGGGATGGGAAACCTTTTTTTCTGCCAAGGGCCATTTGAAGATTTATAGCACAATTCGCGAGACATACAGAATTATCAACTTAGAAAATAGTCTACTATATTTAATAAAGTTGTAGTTTTGCTACATTGTGTTAGCGCTTTTGCAACGAGTAGACTTCCATTCTGTCTGGCACCGACTGTCCTCTGAGTTACCGCAACGGACGGACAACGGGCAGCCGACGAAAAGCACATGTGATGTCTTTTCAGATATTCGTATGTGTCCTGTCTATGCCGTTATGGACGTCCTTTGTCTTCCAAAATTTGTTTTGTTATTATTATGAGTCAGTATAAATTTATGTTGCTTTGAAAACAAACCCCCCCCCCCTGCATTGCCTTGGCTGTGACCAGACGAGCCGGACGTTCTCCACTTCTCCTGTAAAGGCTATAGCCAGTGGGAGTGTTGGCAGAATATCTGTCGACAAATGAGAAATCTTTATCTCTTTCTGTGTATTGTGGTTTTTGTAGACGTGTATCTTCGAAGAGGTAGGGGAGAATTCACGCCAATGTAAAAACTATATTTTTCTCTGAGCGCTACTCAATAAACCAAATAAACCTTAAAATAGATGGAATTTATCATTTCCATCTTAATACTAGACATTTCAGAGAAGCCAGAATAGTACACAAATGGATAAATCTATGTGAAATGTGAAAGAAAATATTGTAATCAGACGTTGGGCACAAACGGAGCCAAGATGTCAGGCTGTTGATCTGTTGGAAACCAGAACTTGATATTAAGGTCACGAATGACGTCGAAGCCCGAAAGTTATTTCTAATTCCTTGACCCGAATTGTGGTCAATTTATTTTCACTTTTAAAGAAAGCAAATCTGCCTTTAGGAATGGTGTAGGGGCTGTCAGAGATTCTTAATCACTCCCTTTGAGTTAATGATGTGACCTTTGAAACTTTTACTCGGGTTCAGATACTCAAAGACTTTATTTTTTTAAATTGGCAAACGTAAGCGTTTCGCGTTTGACGGCTCCATGGCATTCCTGGTCTGCCTTCTGAAGCATTGATGCGATGCACGTAATCACCACCTCCCAGATGCAGACACCAAGCGACCACAACAGTGACAGATTGGACGTCAAGAGGAAAGATGTAGCATTTTCCAGAACTGCACGCTTAATTAGCACGGTAAGCGATAGTGGTCTCCGTTTGAAAGAAAAAAAAAAGTACAGAATTGGAAGCACATGCAGAGGAGAGAAGATTATGCTAGAGTGTGTACAGACCAAATAAAACATGTGGGAAGGGTTCTTTATTGGTTGGTTGGTTGGTTGGTTGGTTGGTTGGTTGGTTGGTTGGTTGGTTGGTTGGTTGGTTGGTTGGTTTATAAAATTGTAAGGGTGTAAGAATACAACACACTCAGCAATGTGCGAACTAAGGGGATAGAGGAAAAGCAAGAACTCTGCACTGTCTATCTCATCTGCAGTTAATTTTCTCCAACCCTTGTACCTTTCTTTTACTGCGTCTGTGGCAGCCTAGATGTTTTCTGTTATGTAAATGTGGGAGGATACTGGCAGGGATAAGGGATGTGTGTATGGGGGGGGGGAGGGACAGGAGAGAACAAGTTGGACGTAGTGCTCTCAGCTACGTATCGTGCCGGATGTCAAAGGTCAAGCCTAACACCTGCTTCAGGGCAACAACGTGCGCCTTTCTCACGTCATCACTCTGGCGTTTATGCAGGGCCCTTAAAAAAAAAAACTTTCTTGTTTACTTCAACTAAGGATAGGCATGAAATATGCCGAATTTGCTTCCTTGTGTCTAAATGAAGATTACCATGCGAGACCAAGATCAGGGTTAGTTGCACCTGTAGCGCTATTCAGTACTAACTGCAGCAGCAGAAGTGATGATGGTTGTCGTAGTGGATAGCAGAAGATAAAAAAAAACAACCTCACCCCGGGTGTGGGAACGTGTTACAGTAACGACAGTTGTAAAACACAGCGTTCGACAGATACAAAACTTGTAGATTTACGCAATCTAATCGCGGTCGCATTCTTGCCACAATTAAAACGACACCCCAGCGTGTAGAGTGATGAGCTATCAGATGAACACCAATAAAGATAACCCCCTATCTAAAAAGTTGAAATATATATGCATTTTTTTTTTGCTTGCTAATCGTTGGGCAGAGATAAGGTTGAAAAAGAGCTTTACAACTGCAACGGTTCCTTGGTGGTACACAAATATTTAATAATGACAATTAGGGTAAACAAAAGAGGAAATATTGACGAAATTGGTCTTAAAAACGGACAGAAGAGAGAGAGACACACACACACACACACACAAAAGTGAGAAAGAAGGCACAGGAGAAGAAAAGAAGGAGAGACTGAGGGAGATATTTTTCTTTCCATCTCTAGAAAAAAAAAACAATCGCAAGGAATTAGTATACGTGTCACAATCTGAAATAGCAAAGTCATTAACGAAGAGCACGGTGCTGTTAATTAAAATGGGAACGGAAGAAGGAAGAGTGTAAGTGGATTCATCCATTTCTATCCTTCAGCACAGACACAAATACAAGGCTCCTAGTCTCATTTCACACCGCTAACGGCGGCGTTCATTTGGCGTTTTTCTTGAGACTCTCTTGTCATCGCGGACATAAAGGTGTCAGGCAAGGAGACAAGGTATTCGCGACCAATTACAGGAAATCGTACTGTTGTAAATACAGTTAGTGTAAGTTAGCCAAGTCTTGTCAGGCAAGGAGACAAGGTATTCGCGACCAATTACAGGAAATCGTACTGTTGTAAATACAGTTAGTGTAGGTTATCCAAGTCTTCGCTGTCCTTGTGCCAGATGACTATAACAAACGTGGGTTTGTTTAATATACAGAAAAAGAAGAGTAAATTAAGGGCGTTTCCTTTTAGTGCTGTGTAAACCTAATGCTTAGAGACGGCTACGCAGAAAGTCTACATGACATTTAAAAAAAAAAAAAACGTTTTTACAGTTTTCGAATAATTGAGGATGGCGTCTAGCTTCGTCTCTTGTAGTAAGTCTAGCTGACGGAACAAACTTTTTAAGTAACAGGTCTACGAGGGTGTTTCTCCAAAGGAATTTTTAACAACTGACACTGAAATCAGTCAGCAAGAGGAAAACAGAACAAAAATGTCTTAAAACAGGGCATTACTTCTAAAAGCAATAACAAAATAATGTTTTATAATTACACCAAGAACGTAGGTTGAGAATGGACTGAACTCAAGTCACGTGTTCCGGCAAGTCCCGGCTTTTAGTGGCATCCTTTTTATGACCAGTTTTCTAAGTTGATCGCTATGTTGTACTGATATACGTAGGTTAAAAAGCGGCTGAATTTTTGGGTGTGTGTGTGTGTGTGTGCAGGTGGGTGGGTGGGTAGGTAGATGGGGTTGGGGTACGGAAGTGAAAACGCGGGTGGGTGCAAACGTCCGCGAGCGAGAGGAATCGAACAAACATGTCTAGATGTCACTAATTTATTGTTGGAAATGCTTTGACGGAGCAGAGGGCTACTTGTGAACAGGGCGTGAGAAACCGTTTGCTTTAAAACAAATACAATCACACTACAACTATGTTGCCATAGCTACGGTCTGGGAAGTGGTGATTCAAATTTTTTATTCGTGTTATTTAGGTTAACCTTTCAAACAAAAGATAATGTAACCATTTTGTCCAGAGAGGACAATCTTTCACGGGTTGGGAAGGCACAGATTTGCATGCAAACCGATGACTGAGTCACCGGGATGGTGGAGGGTGCAGGGTGGTAGGGTGGTACGTACCGTGTTTGCATGGGTTAGACTGACATTCCGCCATTTCCAGCTCGCACCATTCTCCCTTAAATCCCGGACGGCACAAACACCGGAAGGCGCCTCCATCCCTCGTGCATGTACCATTGTTGTGACAGACTCCAAGCCCACACGTCACTTCCGCATTCTGGCAGCGGTGCCCGTCGAAACCTCGACGACAGCGGCAACTTCGCCTTCCTCCAGACATCTGTTTTCCAAGCAAAAAGAATGTAGCAGCAGCTAAAAAAATGCTTTGCTGATAGCTTCCACAGGCAAAATATACAAAAACATGAGCACCAAAATTCAACTGTATTTTTTGTTTGCATTTTTTGTTTGTTTGTTTATTTCTTATTCTTTCTTTCTTTTTATTTATTAGTCTCTTTGTCTCTTTGCTCCATTCTCCTTTTCACTTGACGGCAGTTAACCCGGACAAGTTTTTTCTATTTACGCTTACTAAACAAATTGGGCATGAAACTAATCAGAGTGTACATACAGTATCAACCGTTACTTAAAGATACGGAAAGATTTAAACAGCGAGTGAGGGAGTAGAGGAAAGGTCTCTCTTTAACGCCCCACTTCAGTTTCTTTTTATTTCTGAAGCTATGCAAAGAGATTTTTTCGAAAGAACAGAGAAAGCAGCAGCAGCGATGACGACGATAAGAAATAATAACAACAATAATAAATAAATAAATAAATAAATAAAAGATTAATTTTCTGATTCCCCTTAAGACTATGTTTTTCATAAGCCAATATCCTCGTTCTTCTTAGTACACGAGGGCGTGTCTCGAATAAGCCGCAGATTGCGTTGGCCTTTGACATACCGCAGAATAAATCGCGCAGTAAATGTGAGTGGAAAACCTGAAGCCAGGGACTATATCTCAAACAGAAGATTTGCATGATGTACAGATGAAGACGTGGATGTGTTAACCCGTCCCTTTTTTTGTGGTCTCTGCAAGGCTTGTGTGTGCCTATGTGTGAGCGCACGCGTGTGTATGAGTAAGCGCGCGTGCGCGCGTGTGAATGTGCGTACGAGAATGCAGGGGGAAGGTGATGAAGAAAGCGTGCATGAAAAAGTGTCATTAGTCGTGTATCTATGTATCTTGCCTCTATCGTATTTCGACAGTAATGTGCCGACAGCTAATATTTTCCCGCGTTTCCTTTCCTCGAAACAACCTCCGGTTCTTAATCAGGTGACATAAGCCAGGGACGAGTACTATTTTCTCACTGTAAATTCATTAAAAAGTCCATTTGGAGAGAAAGTATATCGAGACAAGATATTGATGCGTCTACACTCCAGTTTTGGAAACATAAGCCAGGGGCGAGTCCTACTCCTTCACTTTAAATGCATTAGCATCCATTTGGAGAAAACGTAGTTAGGCATCGTCACAGACAAGACATTAATGCGGCACACTCCAGTTCTGGAAACAGTCTGCAGGTTGTCGTAGTGTGTGGGTGTGTGCTTACGTGCACGCGCGAAAGATATCTGCACTGTACAGTGCGCTTAACAGTCTATCTGCACTGTACAGTGCGTTTAACAGTCTATCTGCACTGTACAGTGCGTTTAACAGTCTATCTGCGCTGTACAGTGTGTAACGGATTATTTGCAGTTTCTTCGACATGTAACAGTGTGATAGCGTTACCCATACAACAGGTTCGGGGTATGATGCGCAGCACCTGGATGCAAGACGAAAATATCCTGACACTGCAGCAAAAAACCTCGTGAGCGAAACTATACTTGATGAAAACAGAAAACAACAGATTGGCAGTGATAATGTGTTGTCCATCGCGCGATGTACATACCAAGCACAGGCCGTTGTTTAGACAGTAGCCGTCGTAGCAGACGGTGTGAGCGCAGTTGGCGCCGCCGAACCCCTGGGGACAGGAACACGTGTAGTTGGTGACCTCGTCATAAGCACACGTGCCTCCGTTCTCACATGGGTTGTACCTCTGGCAGAAGTGGTTGTCTGGTAAACAAAGTACGTTTATTATGACTAACTCTCTGAACTCCAGGGATACGAAGAGGAAAGCACACAGTTTAACGTATTTATTACGAAGTACAATTAAATGTAAGTTAGAGCTTCTGAAAAAATATTTCTGCTTAATGAAACCTAACTTTATTCTCTATTCAATATTTAGCATTCTTTTAATTGTCATTAACACTTTTGTTCATTTGACTGTTGTTTTTTTTTAATGGGGTCCTGTGTGGGGTGCATCCCTCTCTTGGCTCCCCATGCTATAAATCTGTAGTTGATTGAAAAAGAAACTCCCAACCCTCTGATCTTTTCTTTCGCACACTTAAGATCGTAATCACACTAGACAGGGTCACACTAACCTGACCTGACTGGCCTTGGTGCCAGGTAACATTTAAAAACATTTCTCTGGCGTCATGCCACTGCCACTCTTTGAACAACTTTTCCCCTCTCACCTACTACTGCCCCAATCAAAATCTGATTTCTCTCGAAGAAGCACTTTGTTAAAATGCGATCAAGGCGCCATCTGGAAGCCCCACTTCCTGCTCAGAATTACAAACGTCGGCCAAGCAACTTGCACAAACTGCTTTTTTCCCCCAGCAGGAACCATTTTCCAAACATAGAAAAAAATGATAAAAGATGAGTGTTTATCTCCTCCCTGCAGGCGATTCGCTGTCTAATTTTCGTCACTAATCAACTCGTAATGGTGGCAGTGTACACGGTGTCCAGGACTCGCCAAGTCAGCTCGTTCTTTGCAGAACACATGTAAGGGAAAAGCTGATAAGGCCAGCTCGTGGTAGCGCTTTCCAGTAATTCCGTCAGATTAGCCTGATTCCCCCCGAAAGTAAGAAACGAAACGTGTAGATATGGTACCACCAGGGGAGAGATGAGTGAGAGTGCTAAAAATCATCCGAACGAAATATTCTGAAGGTATTATAAGGGCGTGCGCCGAGGGCGAACACAAAATGTGCTTAGATCTTGACAGATAAATAAATAAATAAATTAGGTAATGGCAGCCTTGCGACCATAAAGTCTTCGGCGAGTGAGGTGTTAGAAGCCTCGCTTATCTCTTGGGCTTTTTGTGAGGGCGGTGCCCATCTCCATTCCTTCTTTGCCTTACTTTCCCCAACCCTTTTCGAAGTCAGGTACCAACTCCACAGCTGGGTCAACAGGGGTAAAGTGTGCCACATAACGAGGGCATCGAAAATAAATAAATAAATAAATATTTTCTCCGTTCTCTTACATGATAAAGCCGGGTTATGAGGAGCGCCGTACGAACGCCGTATGAAAGATGATACAAGTGCAATGTCATGTAATCTTTTCAGCAACAAACTTACCTATGTTACAATGGGACCCGCTCCAGTCTTGATGACAGATGCATTGCCAGGCGTGGTTGCAGTAACCGTGGAGACACCCTGGGTAGGTCTGGCACTGATGACAGTCCAGACCTTTCCACCCGAGGTGGCACCGGCACTCGTAGGGCTTGTCGCAGTACCCGCGGCCTTCCTGGCATGCCTCGTTGCACTTGGCTGTAAAGATTAAAAAGAAGCAAACGTGTAAGAGACACCACTCACCAGATAGCCTGCACTGTCACATGGCTTCTAACAGTGGGAGTGGAACAGTCCAGAGCAAGTTTGATGGCTGTCAAAGGAGACGGCTTATTACTGCACCTTTAAAAACATGTGAGTTGTGACATGTCTCTAGCCCACTTTCCCATTCACCATTTTGAGGAAGATTTTTAAAAATCACCCCTTTAACTCTTATTAGCACACATATAAGACTATACATATACATATATATATATATATATATAATTCATTATACAACCTGGATAACACGCGATATCGCATCCATGATTTGTATCGATATTTATTAAAGTATTTTAATACACATCCATAATATCTGTATATGAGATTTTATGTATACATATGTAATTCATACAAAATGATTATAACTTATGTTATTTTATTAAATCAGAGCAGTAGTATATTTTTGTCACCTATCCATTACGAAATCGTAACCTCTGTTCTGTCAAAACAACTATTTCTTACATGGAATCAACAAGGATATTGATGCGGAAAGTCACAATACTCGGGCCAGACAACAAAAGCTGCGAACACTTCTTCGTTCATCAAATGATAATTTCAACGATGTTTTAGTTATACAAACAGGAATAAGGTAAGGTTCGTATACTATGGCATTACCAAGGTAGTAAGTACTGGTGTCTCTGGTGAGGTACTACGTGTATGATTCTGGCTGCTACCGATCCTTTTTCAATCCACGCTAAGCTTTCCCTTCTTCTTGTCCAATCAGTGTTTAGCTGTAACTTTTCCGTTTCCATTTCATTTTGCTTTTGTTTACTGTAGCATAGGCTGATTTCGCAACCATCTTTAGTGCTTTTTGTCCTGGGGCCAGTTGCACAACACATTTCTAATTTTAAACACTTCTAAGCCTTAACTGTATTAAGATAATTAGTTTAAAGTGCACACCACAATTTTAGAATTTTTAAAACTAAAACTGCTTTAAGTAAGATAAAGTTGTTTAAGTCTGACTTTCGTCCTGTTAGTACAATCTTTTGTATATTTTTCTGCAATGACTAAGAAGAGATTTTGCTTCTTAGTTTTAAGATTTAGAAACGTGTTGTGCAACTGGCCCATCTACAGAATCATTTTTATGCTGACAACAAACGCCTCTTTCCTGACAGGAGTCCACAAGGACCCATCTTTTATCCTGATAAGGACCCATCAATTATCCCGACACGGATCTATCTTTATCTTGACGAGGATATACCTTTATCGTAATGAAGATCCACCTTTTATCCTGACAAGGATCCTCATTTAAACTCACCAAATTAATGAACTCACTCACTGTCGTGCAGTCAAAGAGCACGTTTCATATATCGTACTGTCTTCAACTTGATCTTCATCTTTACCGCTAACCTGCTGCATGAAGCATTGCCTTTGTTAAGGGCTGCACCATCATACCACCAGGAGCTACTTTATAGGCAGCCATCTGGACATCATATCGTGTTATTCTCTTACTGATTACTTTCTGAATCTCGCCTTTAAAAAATCTGTTTCAATCATTCAAAATGGACATCAAGTGTCAACGCCTTAGCGCCTCTCTTGCCTTTAGGTTCTGAATGGCGATCTATAAAAGAACCATATTTTCCATAGGGAAAATCTACATTTGGCGGGCCCACTGACACAAAGATAAAAAAGGAAACAAAAATATCAACGTTTAGTGGACCTGCCTCCTCCCAACTACCCGTCTCCCATTGTTTCTCCTTAGTGAGCACTAAACTCAGCAGCTTCTCACTGTAGAGGCAGCGTGGAAACGTTGATGTTCAGCAGCTTCTCACTATAGATCAATCAATCAATCCTCTTCGTGCTATTTGCACATAAGGCCTCAACCAGAGCCCTCCACTGATGTCGATCGGCTGAAACCCGCTCCAGGCGACCCCATGTCCAGCCATTCCTTTCATCTCCCTTTCCACTGTTCTTCTCCAGGTTTCCTTTGGGCGGCCTCGTTTTCTTCGGGCGTCTGGAGTCCATCGTAGGGCGATTCTGGAGAGGTCTGCTGTCTGCTGGCGAAGCACATATGTCCAATCCATCGCCAACGCCTTCGTTGAACCAGCGTGGTGATGGACTCGGTTTCAGTTCTTTGGTGGAGTTCTTCATTGGTGATGGTGTTTGGCCAAAAGATGTTAAGTATGCGCCTGGCATCTGTTTTGGTCTCACTATAGAGGCAGCGTGGAAAAGTTGATGTTCATGTTATCTACCCTTTCCTCTCATACCGATTATTCTGTTCCCTCTAAGCCACATTACGTCAACAATCAACGTCGCTCCTTAAGACTACAAAATCCGGTTTACATTACAACGATTACCTGTTGGTTTGAAAGAGCTTTTGTAATATACAGCTTGGTGATTACTTCCCATCCCTCTCCTCCAGAAAAAATTAGGCCCTAGCAGGCAACGGAATATTGCTCATACGATCCACAAATCATGAAAAACCATGAAAAATATACCTGATACATTAGGAGCTCTGAGATACTCTTGCTCATTCTAAGATTTGGTACCTGTGAGCACTCTGCTATGGCAGATACATAAAGTTATAAAATTGCACCACATCTCTACCTGTAAAAAAGACCTATACCTTAGTAGTTTTTAAGTTTGTAAGTTTCTATTTCCGATAGAAAGAATGTGATAATCTGTGTTAAGCTGTTAAAATGTTTTTTCCTGCTCCTTGCAGAGGACTCTAACAATGTTTTATCACCTAAGTTAGATAAATCTCTGTCGCTTATTTCAGAAAAGAATTATCACCCAATTTAGATAGTACTTTATCGTCTGGTTAAGACTTTACTACATCTCTGAATAAATAAGCAAATAAATAATAAAACGAATGCACAGTGCACCTTGTTCTGTTGCGCTCATTTTAAAGCTGGTAAGTCTACTCCCGAGGTGAGGCACTGTTTATTTTCTTTCTTTTTTTTACCCTTATTTTCGGAGAGTAGAATTTTCAGCACAGTTTTGCCTTTTATTGTCCCGTGACATTACCTTTACGGCAGCACAAACAAGATCTCGTTTCTCGCGAGATTTGACCCTGCACAAACTCGGATAAGAACTGCATATTGCATTAAAAGCTTCATCTGCATGAAAAGGCCTGGCAGATGTCAGCCGACTGCACAAGCCGTTAAAGCCGACAGCTGCTCGTTTTCGCCAAGTCGTCCCCTGGGTTCAAACGTCACGTCATGGGGAGAGGTCTGCGTAATCTTAAAAAAAAAACAACAGTAGGATCGTAGTCTAAGACCGCAGATGTATTAATCGTTACCTTTGTCACACGACTCTCCCTCCCAGCCATCGAGACACACACGTGAGCCGTTGTCGTCACAGGCGTAGTGGCCGATGATCGGGTTGTCGCTTTTTTTGCACAGCACGTCGCACCTCGATCCGTAGTAGTTGCGGTCGCACACGACCCGGAAGCGGATGCTGAAGTGGGTGCTGCCGGAGGAACTGCTGACGTTCTGCCAGCGATAAGACGGCAGCAGACGACCAGCGTGCAGGACGCGGGCGATGACGTTGCTGGGGTCTGTGGGTAGACGAGAAAACGGTTTTGTTACACTAAACGAACCCGCACTTTTACCTCCAAGGTACGCTTTTAAGAACTCAGGTTGTCTTCCTGTTTGCTCCCGGCAGCTTTAATGAACCGCATTAAAATGATCTTCTTTTCCATTTGTAGTATTTTAAAATTAGTAATCATTCTGCACTAAAGAAATTGATTACAATTTGTGTGCATACGTATACTGCATGCACTTTATGTACAGATTATTGTAATATGTACCGATATGAAGATAAATGGTGACAAGACAAAATCGGCAAATTTTCTCGCATTATCTGAATAGTATCAGCATACTATACCCGTATAGGCTTAACAAAAATTATTAGTGTAATTTAGGAAATCCTCCAGCGGAAGCCAGTAGATAAACGCCCCACAGAGAGAGAGAGAGAGAATTGGAAGTGTAATGCAGATAAGCGAACATATACAGCTGACCTAATAAGCACATAAGACCTGAGGCGTTGGGTGGTGCTATAAAAGAAAGTTGAGGACGTGAAGATCGGTGTATCATAACTACGAGGAGCAACATGTTGTAAAGATAACGCTTCTCCACATGTCTCGTGTCCCTCTAGACCTCACGCATTTCCACAGATTAGAGATTACACCGGCGAGGCGTAAGGCAACACAAATACCAGCCGGAATTAATACCTTAAAGGACTAGTGAGGTGCAACTTTTTTTTTTTCGAATGACTGGATAAAGCTCGGCACGAGATAGTATTTTCCTCTATTTGAGTCAATACCCCGCATCACTTCCATCCGCGCATCTATGTTCGAGATACTCGCTTACAGATTTCGTTAGGGACAGAAAGATGTCAAACATGAGACGTCATGCTAGTACTAAATAGCGGTTAGCTTACCTGCAACACTCCTGTTACCGAACTTATCATGCCACGCCTCCACCACGACTGTGTAAGATTCCTGCACAAGAACACATCCCACATTAGAACAAATGATACGTACATATAAACTTGCATATCACAGGAATAAGCGTTTAACAGAAATATAAATCGTATAAGTGCAAAAATATAAACATAAGTATAATCAGTTTGTCTTCATAATGATTAAGATGCTATATTTTACAAGCAGGTAAATTGGAAGGAATCAAGTTTTAGACGGGTCTTTGTTGGAGCGCGATGCCTGGAAAGTCGTTATCTGGTAAGTATAATTCCAAGTCACTCGTACGTCGTTTTGCATGGTCGCCATGTGGCCTGGAGATGAGATTAATTTATGTACCGCAACACTCACGCACTATGTGCAGCCTATTGTTTTACCTGACCGGTTTTGTCCGACCGATAGAATACAAGCCCAACTATACGCACTCCCTGAAATCAAACTTTGGTGATGACATCAGATTAGTGCACTATTTCTGTAATGAGCTGCAGAGCGGACATACATTCTGGATCGATTTTCATCCGCTGCCTCAACGCTTCAAAGCGTGATTCGGGTCTTTACTCAGAAAACACCATCTCTCTTTTTTTCTTCTTAATTCAAGGAACTACGAACAGCTACGTCAGAATAGTGTCGCAGTGTTTCGAGGGTGTTCGCGGGGTCACGGATATCATCTTTTATTCCCCTCCCCTCCCTTCCCATCCCCTCCCAAAAAAGAAATAAAAACAATCAACAGCAGGCAGCTGACTTCAGTGAGATAAGAACCTCCTGCTTTCCAGCCCACCATCTGCAGCAGCATCTTACGCAGCGCCACCTACGTGAACTTTTGTGCGGGTGGCGAGCATCTGAGATGTCTTGTGTCATTATTACGAAGGTCTCGTGCATGTCAAAACAAGAGAATGACAATGCCGTTTGATGCTGCTTATCTTATCTCACACACCTCCAGCCGAGTCTCTCCTCCAGTCGGAAGGACTACAAAGACGACAGCAGATGCTTGAAATAGAAAGTCAGCAGAGCCAGACTACGGTCTCTATCTCTTGAATTAAAAAGAAAGAAAGAAAGAAGAAGGGTATGGGACCGGCATCATCTTAACAGCCATTTGTAAAGGCGTATATTTTTCAACCGCGTTTTTAAGTTTAACGGAATGATTTAAGATGGCCATGATCCTGTCACGATAAAGCCATTACGATCAGCGTATGCTTTGAAATCATTTTACTTTCTGTATCTCGTAGCGCTATTTCGCTATATCTATTGCAGTATCCATTTCCAGACTGCATAACAGATGCCCCATTGCGTGCACCTGTTCTGTAACCCTTCTCGCCTTCCTACCATCCCGCTCACTCCTTGACTGCCGCTAATTCAACAATAAATATCTTTATAAAGCTCGACTGGAGGACTTAATTCCGTCATGTGATTGTCCAGGGGCTTTCACCCTTCATAATTTATCTACTGAAGGTGAGACCTATTGTCTGATTACGTGCCTTTGTTGCAGGGTGAGTTTTATTTGTAAAGACAGCTGATTGACATCAGCATTTCATGTGTTTGAGACTTCGTAAAGTAATATGAAAAATATGTCAATTTAAAATTGGACTCTTTTTGACATAAAAATTCATGCACAGCTGTCAGTGTAACTTACTGTCGCCTTTTTCACTTCGCGCGCATCTTAGGAACTTATCTCTTCCCTCATTCTCTAAGAACACACCCATAAATTTGTTATAGGAAAAAAAATGGATCGGTGCCAAGGAGGGGGGGGGCACTCTAAGCTGAGCTGATATTCCTGAAAGGCTGAAGGACAATAAAATTTTCTTCTGACCAAATTCGTAAACACATCGATGGGTTCAGCAAAAAAGAGAGCTCATTGAACGTTGTGAATACCGTAAATTTCGGATAATAAGCCGCAACTTTTTACCCCACCTTTAAGCACTGTGGCTTAAACAGCAATGCGGTTTATTTGCGGATTTTTTTCGATTCCTTAAGCATCACACCCTCGTCTATTCGTAGCTTATCTGTAAATCAAAATATTTTGTTTACTGTTCATTAATTTTTCGATGATCTCCATGTTTAAGTGTTAACTGTTCACGTTGTTACAGTGTTAACTGTTCACATTAAAAAAGACGAAAATTTGAAAGATAAAAATTAAAGATGGAAATTTAAAGCAGACAGATGTCTCATTTACACCGCTGCAACATTCTTATTTTCATCTGTTCTGTTGCGACTCATCCCCTCCTACCTCTACACTCACGTACACAGTTATATGCCTTCACCAGCACCAGTACCTACCACCAGGTCGACAGTCATCAACCATCAAGTCTAAACAGCCCTTCACCGTGGTCCAGAATGAAGAACCTGGTCTGCAGTCAGCAAAAGCTTCCCCCCTCCCACTCTAAACTCACCGGCCAGGAGAAGGTGAAGTTAACGCGGACGATGGTGGCCGGATCAACATGGTGACCAGCGCCTTCCGTCTCCCTCCACGTGCCAAAGGGGTCAAGGATGTTCCCCCCTAGCACCGGCGACACCGCGGTTCCGAACGTGCACAGAACTTGCCCATTTCTCGGTGGCAGAGGCTGCTGCTGATGCGACAAGCAAACTCGTAAAAATGTCCGACATTCTTCTTGGCAGTCATCGTCCTCATCTTCTTCCTCTTCTTCTTCTTCTTCCTCCTCGCTGACCGCTTCTTCCTTGTGGCTGTCCACGTTACCGTCGAGGTACCACTGCCCAACTTGCCCAGCCTGGCCGATCAGGCTGACGTGATGACTTCCGCTGCCGCTGCTGGCTTTGATGTGGTTGTGATGGCTCGGGGAGCAGCAGCGACCACCGTGAGTGAGACCCAAGCCATTGATCAGGGCTGTCAGCTGCACTTCGAACACTCCAGTACTGTCACTCTGTAATAGAGAAACACAGAATCTTTCACTACTTTTGTCTTCTTCTTCTTTATCGCCATTCACAATTCTTTCAACTCTCTTTTTTCCCAGTGCCGGCATTTCCTTACTTATGTGAGTGCGTGCGCGCGAGATCGTGTGTTTGAGAGAGAGAGCTTCTGCATGTGTGTGTGTGTGTGAGAGAGAGAGAGAGAGAAGAAGAAGGGAGAATGAAAGAGATAAAACAGCGTAAAGAGAATAGAACACGAAAGGATTCAGATATTAACTGGACTGAGTCTTCGCGGACTTTAATTCATAATAACCGCCCTATGCACGTGCGTTAAAAACAGCATGCGTCAGGGCGGACTGAGTACTTGTTCCCCTGCTCGCAAACTGCGGGAGATTACTCCATCGTCATGTTTTCCTGGCATGACCATAAATCATTTCAATTGCCGAAGAGTCGCGATCAGGTCTATCTTGTCTTCTGTTTTAACATTATTCTATTTTAATACTATTTTAAATGTCAGTCAACACAATTATACTGTGGAGGTTTAGAACATTCTTTATTTCCTTCAATTTTTTCGAATACTGTTAACAAGACACATTTTCTGGAATAGCAGATAAGCATGCTTTGTTGTTTCTTTTCTAGTATCGCTTAGCTGTGCAACATTGGAAATCGTAAATATCATTTTCAAAGGGGCGCGAGTTTCTTTAACTCTGTCTGCCATCTTCTTTACGCATGCGCAGTTTTTGCTCTACCCTTATACTTTCACATGGCTCGTCTTTCTGTTAACCCTTTCCACGCTGTGCAAGGACTCAAGAGTGGCACAGGATACATCCAATATCAGAGCAGCCCAACTTCAGGGATGGCGTTCACGATTTCTGATTTCCATCCTCTTCAGGTCAACCGCTACCAGACTAACAAAAAAGTGTGTCTACAGTGAATCTTTTGAGATCTACATTTCGCGTGATTCGCCAAGAAATACTGTAAAGGGAAATGTTTTGTATAAACCACGGCCTCCCACCTAACCCTGCTTCCCAGCTAACAGGCCTCTCACTTGGCCTCAGGTTCATGGCCACCGTCCCATGAGATAAACGTCACGACGCACGCAATTACCTGCAGTGCAAGGCAGCACGTGCATGTAACAGCGCGCACACAGGGGCCCCCGACATCTGCACGCCATTAAACAGCACCGACAGTACGGACAACTCAACACCTGCAAGTACACGACGGTGCCCGGAATTCCCGCTTGTACGACGTAACACTGCGGGGAAAAACTCATTACCAGCATGCCAGTAACTCTGACAGTTGAACGTCTGCAGAACCCGAAAACGCTCAGTACTTAGATTCAACAGAAGCAAAATCAAAGAGAATGTGTGAGGTGGAGGTGGGGGTGGGGGGTTACAGAGAGCGAGGTAAAGTGCTTAACTTGTGTATAAAACTACGAGCTAAGCTTCTGTTTAGATCATGGAGGTAGTGAAGGACTTTTCTCTTCATTAAAAACAGATTTTTTTTAAAAAGGTAAGAGGATGGGGAAAATAAAATAAAAAGAACAGTCTTCATGTATGATTAAGCCTCGAGAAAAAGCTTTAACTGCTTGTACAAAGAAGTGATAAGGAGAAAAGTAGGGTAGGGAGGATAACTCTTGTAGGTACAAGAGGATGGAAGTAAACACGTGCGCGCACAAAAGGCGACGCCAGCTTTGCATGTTCCGGCTAAAAAGTGTGGAAGAGGCTGGTCACCAGACACCAGATACCATGTCTTCCATGTATGTTTTTTGAAGGTTACTTGAGGTTACTCAAGGCTTAGGAGAAACAACTTGGGCGGGAATTACATTTATTCTTCAAAACAAATTCTCACTACGTCACAAGAAGAAAAGACATCGAGCATTAGCTTTCGGCAATGTTTGCGATAACATCTCGCGGACCTCCTGGGCAGGAAAACCAGCAAAGTATAACTACCCCCCGAAGATGCTTTTACATTATGGTAACATTGTTTGTGCCATCAAAAACAGACATCAAGAAAAACATTTTAAGAGACGAACAACAGCGTGGATAGCAATTTGTAAAGAAGCAGTCGATGTTTTAAGGTTAAGAAAGGTAAGGAGAGCGAGAGAAAAAAGTTATAAAAAGCGATTTTGAAAAGAATTATATTTACGAGATAAAAGACAAAGAAACAAGGGAAGAAAAAAAAAGAACAAAATAGGCGTAAGAATGAAAGATGGACCAACAAACCGAAACAATGAAAGGGACACAAAAAAGAAAAAAAGAAGACTTTTGCGTATCTGGTTTTGCTTTGTAAACTCCATGTCTAACCTCTTCAGACGGAAGGGGAGGGAAATGTTTACGCAATACTCTCTCTATATATACTTCTGTCGAACACGTGTAGGCAGACAGCTGCGTGCAAATGCCACTGCCGGGAAGCTTTCCATGGTGTCTGGAAACTCGAAGCCGAGCATTCAACGAAAGTGTTCTACAAAATGCGTAACGAAAGGTTAGGTCACGCTTCGTCTTAACAACACTATCCAGTTTCAAGGTCATTACCTTTCACCCGCCAGTTCAAACACTTGTTGTTTTCTCGTCATGAATACCACCTTAAATGACGTTTCAGTTATAATCAGGAGCGATAATTTATTTGCTTAAACCCGTATCACACTCGCGATTGAAACCGAAATATTCTATACCTCTTTTCTTTTCTATTTTGACTTGTCTGTTTCCCCGTTGGTTCAGTCATTCGTTCCGACTTACATTCATTGCCTTCGTTAATTCCCGTGTTTATTCATGGGATAGTTCACCAGAAGGAGCAGCCTCTGTCACCAATATACCCCCTCCCTCCACCACAAAGCACGAACCTAATCACCGAAAGATACCCAGCCAGCCTATTAACTGCATTCAGGAGACGAAGGGATAGAATCCCAGTAGCCACGTAATCAACATCTAAATGACAGAAGAAAAGACATGAAAGACTCGGTCGGTGAGTTATGTACTTTAAAACCGTACACCATGATGTTGGACTGAAAACTTGCTCTGCAGCAATCAAAGGGCAGAGTACAGTGTGACACGTTAACCGACAAAACGGTTTCAAAAAATTCTTCTCAATTGCAAATGGCAAGAGGCTTATGTTTCATGCCATGGCTCCCTTGCAGCCATGTCAGGCATGCCGACTTGCAGACACAAAGTCTGGGTTGCCTGTCTTTTGCGTCGCAGAAGTCGGCCGGACAACCTCGCTGCTAGCGGTGCTGCGGTCTCAGGGAGGAAGTTGCTGAGGCGTCGACGCGGCTGCCATGGAATATAAATCACAAACGCTGCTGAGGCCTGCGGCTTGAGCTGTATAAAACAAATTTTGTGACTTTGCGAATAAGAACGAGAGACCACATTTTGACAGACAGTCTTGAAGACATTTTTCGGGAACCTGTGACCACTTGTAAACATACGCAGCATCAAGTTCTTTAAATATGTTCGAAGATCAACTGTTTTCGGTCATTGTGTCCTAAGTTTTTAGTATCTGAGTAATACCATTCCTAAAAATGTTTGTTTGCTTTAAGCGACATTTCTATTACAAGTGCAAGGAAGAGCAAATGGACAAAAGGATTATTTCTTTCGTAATAAAACTACATAATGAAAGATCTGAAAACTTCAAGCGACCAGATAATGAAAAATGTTCTCAAAAGATAACACAATTAGTCATGAAGAAAAATGGCAACAGTAGGTGAAATAAGACAAAAAAGAGCAAGAGATAAAAAATTGTCTGATACTTTCCCTGTCTGAAAACCTGTACTGTCTTACTTACACCCTTTCGGGGGCCAAGTGATTCAGATAGGTTCATCGTTGAGTCTACGTCTGGGAAACTTTCTTACCACCGATAGAGCTGCTTTGATGGATTATACAACTCGCCCCAGAATGGTTTCCGTTTGTATTTGCGGTCTCCTGGCGCGCCCATTGTTAAGAAACAATGCAGGGCAGGATCCTTGAAGCAGTCTGCTTTGAAACTGGATCTGGTTGGAGTTGCAGCGTCTTTTTGAATGACTGCAGGGAAATGCATTTTCCCCGTGCTTCAGACAATGCTATTTTACCCTTCGTTTTCGTCAGGTCAGCAGTTTGCAGGTTCCCAAACTGTGCGAGTGGGTCTTGCTACGAGCCACCCCCATTATACTCTACTGGTAATGCAGGTGCGCACGCGCGAGCGCACACACACACACACACACACTCTTTCTCTCACACACAGGACAGTAATTCTTCCATTGTCATGACAAATAATGATTCTCCCTGCGAGATCTGTTAAATAGCCTTCTGTAACAGAGCAAGCGGCAACAGCAGCTAACTCATGAAATACAAAGGGAGAGTGAGGGATGTAGCTGTGACTGCTTTTTCTTTTGAACTGTGAGCCAGCTATACAGCAAATCATTAGAACTCTTATCAAGGACTAAGAAACAAATTAGATGCGTGATGGACAGTACTGTTGCCTAAATAGGGGAAATAAAATGCGTAAAAATAATATTCTATTAAATATGTCATATTGATGACTGTGCGGAGCTCTTAATGTACTTCTCTACCCCTCGACTTTCAAAAAAGGGGTTTAATACAATAATAAAAATGATGTGTTCTTCTTTCGTAATATATTAGGACTGTGGCACGCCTGAAGACAAAATGTCAGACGAACAGCTAAATTGAAAAGGTTGTGATCGACACAGAAGCCAACGGCCATGGATGAGTGCAGACAGAAGCAGAGGTATAGAATTCGATGTTGACGACTACGGTGATGATATAATGATGAGTATGATCTGCCAGTGCCATACTATATAATTATATATATATATATACATCTTTGATGTTGATATATGAGAGCTATATTTTATTCATATATATATATATAAATAGAGAGAGTGTGTGTGTATATTGTAATAGCAGAACATTGGCAGCAACAAGACCAGAAGATGATGTACATTAAAGACTAGCATTGCTTTTTTGTCGTAGAGACAAATATTTATACAGGTATCGTCAGTAGAATAATTAAAGCACTACATGAAACTGACGACTTGATCCATGCAACATTGAAAGTGCAGAATCAGGCACATGCACATTCTACACTGCTTGGGCAGCTGCCTCAGAAAGCACTGATCCACAGATCACCAGTCATGGCGCACCTTCGGATCTGCACCATTGTCCTTACACGTATGGCAAACCCGGAATTCAAAACGGCCACGTCTCTTACCCCCTGATCCAGAAAAGGTGATTCACAGAAAACAGTTCCTCTTGGTCTAGTTCTTGTTTATTTGTGTAGGGGGGAGGGGTATTTAGGAGGATGGTTTAAAGGACTTGTCCGACAAAGTCATATCTTGTTATGTCTTGTTAATGTGTGTAACGTCCCATTAACACACCACGTACAAATTTATCGTCACCACCGCTGAGCATGCGCAGTCCTTATCATGAGCCACAACTATCCCAGCCTTGTGCAGGGTTGGTCTGCGCTCTCCAGTCCAAGAGAAAGAATAAATAAGACAGTAAGACAACTCTCCGCCCTTCCCACATGGGAGGGAGATGGAGAAGGGCTCTTTTGGAGTCTCGTCTAACCAGATAGGCAAATGACCCCACACGCCGGGCCCAAACTCATCGTCATCTTTGTTCGCTTTTCAGCCTCTGCTGCCAGATGATAAGGTCAGCTTCCTTCTTCCCGTTAACAGCATAAACAACCAGACGATGCTTGTTATCGATCATCTGTGTGGTTTACTTGAAATCTGAAATAAATCTAGGAGCGAGTGTCGGAAATGACGTCATGGTCGGCATTTTAAAGGGGCACGATCGGTTTTAATATTTTGTATAGGAGTGGTCTATTGTAGTGAGCAGTCTTGTGAGACTTCGCCAGATAAAAGTGTTTCGTGAATGAGTGACTACAAGTTATTGTATTTAGACCCTGAAGTGCTCACTGTCGTCCACATTTGTGGATAACTGCAGGAAGACTATTTACAGTCCATGAGCACCGTTGTTTTGGCAAACAGCAAACGCAGTTGTTCCACTAATAAAATAAACCATCTAAAATATCGTACCAGTAATAAAATGGACTATAAAAATGTCGTACTAGTAATTCAACAAACCATCTTTAGGCCTGAAGTACGGCTTGGGATTATCTATCTGCCTTTAACTTCAGCAGAATCCTGGACCTCAGTCTGTGGACCTCAGACTTGAAACCTTCAGCTATACAGAGCACGCGATGACATGACTCCGCGTCACTCAGTCCAGTCAAATAGGTTTATCTTCTCCTACTCCTCCATGTCATTGACATGGGGCTCTTCGTATGGTCTTAAACTCTCAAGTTACTGACCTCTTTCACACATCAGGGCAGTGGGCCAGTAGCATAGCACGCCCTCCAGCGGGAAACTAAGATCGAGGCTAATCAGCTAAAACCGAACACGAGACGTCAGCAGCCACCTTGACTGCTATACGCCTTTCTGCAGCCTTCTCTGCGACTGAATTAGATCATCAATGAAGTCACTGCAGAAAACACACCAAATTGGCTTGTCATTACTGACATTACCTTGCTAGGCCTTCACGATTTCTATGGTCTATTCAAGTTTAAATGTAGACTACTTCGAGTGTATTGTCGAAAAAAAAAGAGCGACAGCGTTCAAAGTCGTCAACCAATTTCTCCAACAGTATCCAGTAACATTAATTTTCGTAACATGTCCAGCGTTATTAAGATTTCTTTAAAAAGTCCCCATTTTCATTAACCGTTTTCACTAACAGTCCCCAGTGTCATTAACCAGTTTCGGCGCCCTCAGTAATGCACTAGAACGGACAGCACATCTGATGAAAGGATCGACACGAACGATGCTCAGGAAGTTTGAAATATGAGAGAACACACAAAGCCCCTGATACCTTTTCGCTATCGGCTGTAGACTTTGAGCCTATCGTTCAAGAAGAGGGTTTGGAATGCTCATGTCTGCAATTAAAACAGGCCTAGGATTCTCTCGATAGTCCCAGGATTTCATGTCTAGCCACTCGGTGTAAGCAGCTCTACATTCATCACTGCCTGACACAGAGTCAAGAACTGTTCACTGACTGTTTTATTTTTAAATCGGTGTGTGTGTGTGTGTGTGTTGGTGTGGTAGGTTAGACTCTATCTCTTTGTCTGACCGTCTTAAAAATGTAAGATGAATGACTGAGTTGATAGACTCTATTGATGGAGGGATGGATGGAGGGATGAATGGAGGGAGGGATGGATGGAACCAAAGCTGCGAACCAAAGAGAACAGTTCGCTGACGGGGAGAACCAGTGGCTCTTGATGGGTTAGCATTAGTATTAATCCGAACCTCCAGGTTTGCGGACTGTGTGATCACGTGTAAGAACGCGACTATTTCCGACGCCAGAAGCCTTCGCGTTTTAAAGGGAACCCAGTCTGATTTCCTATTCAGGAGGGGGGGGGCAAGGTTTCTGATGGAGAGACTCCACTGCTTTGCGTGTGCAGTATGGGAAACAAGCGCAAAGGCGCGTGAACACAAGATGACCGTAAAACCCACTTTAGAATTCTTTAAGCTTTTTTTCGAGGGTGGTTTTATTTAGCTGACGTCAGTCTTTCGTGTTAATGTGTCTAAGACCTCGGCAGATTGGAATTATCGATCTCCTGTCACTCGGCCACTCTTGCTTTAATTGCTTCCAGAATCTTCTTGGCAACATGTGCATTGCTAGTGGGAAGGCTGCTTAAAAGAACGAGAAAAGCAGTTTGGTTATAAACGAAACAGGCACGGGGTCGTGAGCAGATAATGTCACGTCGCGAAAGCAAAAATGTTGAAACAAAAATGCAGGGGAAATTTTGCTGAAGGACAATAAGCAGCTGCTTTCGTGCAAACACGGGAGTGTCATCCGGACCCTTCTCAACCAGAGACAAGGGGAGTATAAACTTTTAAAGATAAGTGCGGAAGTACTTGCTTCACCAGGCGCACCTTGAAAAAGTTGATGATAGACCCGGGCCGCGACTATGCTTTTTCCCCCACTATGTTCTGCCACGCATGCGCAGACTGTCTTCAAGCTTATCCTAAGACCAGCAATCAAACTGCAGCACACACACACACACACACACACACACACACACAAAAGGAAAATAATGGATGCAAAAACCGAACAGTTAACTCAAATACTCAAATCAGAGCACGTGCACAGCGTTCAGTCAGAAGAGCTGTCGATGAAACGTCCACTGTAGCAATGTACTACTACCACCACCAATAATGATGATAATAATAATTATAATAAATATGTACCGCACTAACAAAGGCGCTTACATACATGTTGTTACAAGAACTCTCATTGATCAGAAGGTATCTGCTTCTTACAAATTCAAAATTCATTGACCATCATTCAAATTATAACTACTCAGTCTCTTTCACACACACACACACACACACACACACACACACACACACACACACACACACACACACACACACACACACGAAGGAGGTAGCCGGAGTACCCGTAGAAAATCACCGTCGGTCAGTCTGTAACCAGGTGTCACATTCAGAGAGAGGTATGTCGGAGCCGAGATACGAACCCGCATGCCCATTCTCACTGTTTTTGGTGGCAGGCGCTTCAACCACTGTACCCACGAAAGAAACATGTTTGGCATGGAACGAACAATCCGCGCTCACACATGCGCAATAAGAGGGATTGACAAGTCAACGGAGACCGCACGTCACTAGTCAGTGATACCATCGTCACGCAAGGACCTAGAGGGCGGTGCGTGTCGTCTTTCCCTGACGGGCCAAGAACGAGGGTCTCCTGGCACCGGATGGGGAGAGAGCCCTTTCCTCGGACCGCATATGCACACACCGTATTCTGTCTGTAGAAAACAGCGCAAACGGACAAGTCATATATATGATGTATGTATCTTGTACATCGTACAAAATGTTTCTAACATAATAAAACTGTCAACATTTTGGTGTCGCTTTGTTTTAACTTTCTTTTCGTAATTTAAAGATAAGTTCTTGGCAGAGAAAAGTTGGACCTGCATGTGCGAACTAATGAAGGCATTTAAAGGTACGCGATAAATGGTCTCAATTCATTCTAGCCATAGGAGGAGCGAAATATAAGTGGTCCAGTGTATTCAGGGCTTCGCGACTCCTCTCCTCTCGCTGTCTTAGCCTTCTCTGATAAAACTGTGGGATACCCATCATGATTCATATTCATGGCCATCGGTAATACAATCCACGGGTAAAATTCACTTTGAATGAGTTACTAGGGGGAAGGGATTTCACGATACTGGGCTGCTCTGTGGTAAGGTCTTACTAAGTAATTAAGGTTTCCGGGTGTATCCACCCATATACTCCTCCCAGGCGTGGCTTAAATCTCCGTCACCTAGGAGAAGCGTGCTTGTAGGATATCACGGAGAACTTGACCTCGTGCTCTAACGCCCCTGTTTATCACAAGGACGGCTGCACTGATTAACACTGAGCTTTATTCTACCAGCGAGCTTATCTCAGAAGCAATTAATTAGTTTAGCAAACAGAATTTAAGAAAAAAAAATTGACGTGTCGCTTGGACGTTGGGGGGTCTGTAAAGGAGGCTAACAAGTTTTTTGTCTTTGATTCAGTCTCTATCCCTGGATATCTTTCTTCAACGAGTTTGATTCATCTGCATCCCCCAAGTATGGTAAATCTCTGCTTGTCGAAATGGTGCTCGTTGCTTCGAAATGAGAGAAATAACGGTGATGTTTACCGTCAACTTTTGTGAAAATCTGCCTGTCGAACACTGGACGGAGGCCCTGTCTTAACATCTGACGGATCCTTAGCTGGTAAAGAGATGGATCTCTATCTGATGGGCCCTGATTCATCAACCTGTTAATGTCGTTTTGCAGCAGGTAGTCTAGACACTACCGTTTCCTCCTCCCCCATCGCACGCGCCCCTGCGTGTGCATGCCCACACGCGCTAACCAGACGTGTTTCCAATGAGAAGGGAGGGAGATGTGTAGGGTTACTAGGTGGGGGATGCGCATGCGTCTGGCTTTGAATCACGCGCTTGTCTGACAGTGCAAAGGTTCCAGACTCGCTGTCAACTACAGAATGCGAATCCCTGCCTCCCACCCCGCTGCTGTATTGTTTGGACCGGATAACCAGGGCGCAGCAAGTGATCCATTGAGGTGCATCATCTGTTAAGCACTCCTCACGTTTTTTTCTTTCATTTGCACACGCACGTGCACGACTGCACCAATGAACATCGTAATGCAGAAATGTATGACACCACACCTCGCATCAGAAACAGAGAGTTTGTAGCCTTCCAGTAGTAACTACAAATGGTGTTTAGCGATATCTTCCTCACAGGATCCTGAGACATGTTTTAGCAATCTCTTCTTTACAATATCCTCTTTTAACTATTTCTTGCTTGCAGGATTTTCAGATATCTATCCCTTCTTCAAAGGATCTATATGCATGCGCTATGCTATGTTTTCCTTACAGCAGCCTCCGATACACGGACTTGCCCTTCGCTTACACTTTTTCCCTTCTCTCTCTATCTCTCGATTTTTCCTTTTCTTTATTTTTCTTGTTTTCTGTCTTTAAATGTCTTCCGTTCATTCGATCGTGGATTTACTTTGCAGATTTCATTCACAGCATGTCACCAACGGATGGATTGATTATACTTACATCATGTTTAATGGTATCACAGAGAACGTGGGTGGTCCAGTGGTCCAACGGTTAGCGCCTGTCACCAAGATGATGATGATGATGATGATGATGATGATGATGATGATGATGATGATGATGTCATTTTTAATGCGCAGGTATCTAATATCGATGAGGATTGGCTGTGCTGGCTTAAGATCTCGTCTCAGGCTTGCTGTTCTTTCCGCAAGAGGCATCTGTTTACAGACTTGGCTGCTTTGCCGTGATACACCCTTAATTACTGGTTCGGCGGAAAACACTAATTCCATCCCTCCCATCGCAAAGAACTTCGCGGGTCGCCTGGTTAACTAATGCTTTCGTGTCCAGTGAAAAATGTTAATTATTCCAGTTCGCTTGATTTATACTTTTGAATATCATGCTGTGGGTTCCGGTGTCCGTTCCACAAGCGAGGAGCAGTTCATGACGCACGTTGTTCATGCTGCTTCAGACAGTCCCTCTACACCTCAGTGTCTTTATGTTTCACGATAAAACGCTCTACTACCAGGGTTAGATTTTATGTCATCCCTTAAATAAAACTTAACAATCGACGTTAAGCCCAACTTCCCCCAACCCCCGCAAAAAAATCGCCGTTGGCTGGTACATAAGCGAGGTCTTGAAAATGGATCTCTTGTCACCGGTCTCAGTGGCAGATTGCCTATTCAGACCAAACAGCGAAGCACTAGAGACCGGTTAAGACTTATTTTCAAGACCTAACATGCAACCCAGTCATGACATCCCCTCTACAAATCAGAGGTCTGCTCCTCCACAATCTAACACATGGGGTGTATCTGCACCACCCTTCACTTGCGTCACAGCTCAAAGACACTAAGAGTAGTCCCTATGCCCAGAAGGCGATCCCCAGAACTTGAGCGAGGAGTCAGGCACCTCTTGACTAACAACAAACGTGGCAACAAAATGGTTTTGGAGGGGAAGGGTATCGTACATTTTCCGTGAGCAAGGGGGTATGGTAGAAGTTCTTTGCTGTAGGCGATATTGCTGACTTGTACCACCTTCTGAACCTTCTAATGTTGCACTTTTTATCTCCTTCTCCTCTTCGTCATCATCATGTTTGTGACTTCCTGGTCGGCTTCATCGTTACAACTAGATCTGCTGCTGTTATCAGTAAGCGATGCAAAGTGGTGTTCATAGATAAGATCTTATGAAATAATATTTGTTAGGGTTATGAAAGCAAATGACGAGATGATATATTCCATCTGTCTACCTATTTATTTGTCTGTCTAGTCTTACCTGTATGTGTGTATGTGTGTGAGTGAGAGAGAGAGAGAGAAAGAAAAGAAATATAAGCAAAAGTGAACATGCATTCGTAAGCCAAAACGTGTAAACACCAGTATCTAGGAGACGGGGCAGCGGGGTTAAGGGGACGGAACCACAATAAATCATGGACACATGGAAAAAAAAACGACAATGCGGTACACTTGCACCGAAGTAGACTAAGAGATAAGGAAACTAACTCTACTGGCATTGGGTAAAAGTCCTGGCTGGGGCATGTCAAAGAGAAGTACAAGTGATCGGCTCTACAGACTATAAATAACAATTCAGCTTGGAGCACTTTGCCCGTCCTTCCCGGAGAACAACGAGAAGTGTTTGAAGAGGGCTGAGGGCGAACACGTCAGTCCCGAGTTACGATTCTTGAGACAGGCAGGTACAGGAGTTCGAGTATTTGTGTAAAGTAATAAATCAGGCCATAAAACGTATTTGCTCACGTCTGTATGTTATTGATTTGAATAAAATGTGTGTGTATATATATATATAGAAAACATGGTGGTAACAGCACTTAATTCCCAGTCTCGGCAATATTTCAATACACAATGCAGCCTTACACTCTCCATAGACAAAAACATGTACCTTTTATCTTTCTCTCTCTCTGTCTCTGCGTGCGGGAGTGTGTGTTCGTGCGTGCGTGCGTGCGTGCGTGCGTGTGCGTGTAGGGGAAGGTGGCTTCCATGCAACGTGACTGAGCCCATGCTGAGATGCGGACGTGCCTACTATCCGGAATTCTCTTGAAGGTAACCGCTAAACACGGTGCTTTCTCTCTCTCTCTCTCTCCACATTAACACTTTCAATGAAAGGAAGTAAGATAACGTCCTCTTCATTTCGCTTAAACTCCGCTTTCATCACATATTAAGTGCTGTATGTTCGACACAGAAAGCGGCGAGCAAAGTATCTACAACCTGAAGGTCGTAACAAGGACTGTTTCCACAAAAAAATAATCTTCCATGAAAGAGAATCCATTACACCACCAGCACTATTGCCACACTCTTCGTTTGGTTTTGATAGATTTTTTTCTTCAATATAAAAGCACCCAATGCTCTTAAATTAATTGATGCTAACTCTGGGTAATGAACGACTTGATTAATGCTCCGAAGACAGAGCGTTGTGTAGCCTAAGCTTCATGTGCTGCGACTGCTTGCAGACGAAAACAGGTCTGGTTATGAACGAGAGACGAACGAGGGAATAAGGAAGGAGGGTGGATAAAAAAGAAGGAAGCGGGTGATTTTATGGTACTGACCCTTGACCTGTACAGCACCGTGTGCGATGTCAAGGGGAGAGAGGAGGGTCGAGGGTGTAAGGTGATGGTAGATGAAGAAAAAAGGTTGTAGAAAGTATTTCAATGGGAAGAACACACAGACGCAAGCATTCAAACGATATACACAAAGACACACAGAGACAAACAGAGGTAGGTACCATGTGTACAGGCTAGTGTGAACGCGCACACACAAGCACACGCGCGCGCGCGCACTCTAGAACACTAGCAGAGAGATCTGATAAAGGTGCTATAAAAGATGAGGAGACAGAAGAATGTCAAGGAACAGAATACAGCATGCAAAGAATCTCACACATCAACACACGCACGAACTTTCAGCTACTGTACTGCTACCACACGCACACACGCACTGTGCGTGTACATTCGACCTTGCAGAGGGCGCGTTGTCTGGAACACGAAGCGCGGTACCAACACCGGCAAACATACATGTCGCCCTAACCTGCGCCATTTGATCGGAGCTCCAACAGACTCGTTTAATGTTAAAAGAGCGCGTGGGCCCAGGACGTCTGCTAGCTGCCACAACCGATGACAAATGCCGGGGGGAAGGGGAGGAGAGGGGAGGTACCAACGATCAAACGCAGATCGGTGTAACCGAGGGCTGGAGGTTGTGTGGGGCAAAATTTTAAATTTAAATTGCGCCGCGAGCTATTTACGCCGTTGACACCATTGCGCAGTACGTGACGATGGCGTTTACGACCTGCCTCGGAGGTAACGCAGACACTTACGTCTCAGCGATCTGGGGGCAAATGAGCTCGAATAAGAAGGGAATTAAAGAACCATGCAAGTCCTTTAGGGAAGCCGCGATGATAGTGCCACTTTTGTGCACGTGTTACGACTCGCTAACCTCTCCACGAGATGCGGGAAGAAAGGGAACGAGTCCCGCAAACGTCGCTTCCGCCTCTAGGATACTCGCTTGTTAATATGCCTTCCACGTTTAATGCCTGCTTCACCTGGCGCAATTCGTTTGCCGGAAACAGCAAGAGGAGAATTAACGACAACGTGAGATTGCGCAAGAGAAGTCTGGTCGCAAGCAAAAGGGATTGAGCACGAAGTACAGACCACATCGTGTTTATATTCTTTTAAAAACATGATGCGGCTGCGCTGTAAGCCCAGCCCATCCCATTGCTACAAAATGGAACGCCAATGCCAACACGAATAAACAAACGAATGGGAAATTTCAAGTTCGCACGCTACCAAAAAGAATCAAGTGGGGAAGAAAGAACAAAATTGACAGAAAGAAAAAGAAAGAACGAAAGCTAAGGGACAGAATGAGAGGGTGAATGAAATAAGATGCAACTTTATCCCAAAGGACATTTAGATGCAGCTCAATATGAAATCACAGCAACAATCAACAATAACAACACATTCATATCCGCTACACCAAAACGAACCCCATTCAATCATGATTCACGTCTGCATATGACCATTCATTCGCACAGTAGCTTTCAGAAGAAGCACAACCGAAACAACGACGGAACAGCCTCAGTCTGTTGATCCTGTATGCAGGTACACAGAATCGGCGGCCAGATGGAAGTTGATGCAACTCTTTTGACGAGACATGGCTGTCATCACGCAGAAGGAGTGATTAAGACAGTGAGATAGTTACAGGGGTAGGAGTGTCAGAGAGAAACTATACGACAGTCGCAAGATGAAGACGATCTTAACGCCGATAGAAAGTATAAGTAAATCCCTTTGCAGATGATGCTGTCTTGTTGTCCAGCGAGACATTTTCTTACTTACCAGTCCACTCAATTGCTTCTTGTTTTCCCCCTTAATGTCTATTAACATAGTATTGTGTGTTTTGCATAACTTGCTTTTTTTTAAAGAAAAGGGTTGGGAGGGGGAAGATTGTGAGCCGAAGTGCAATTGAAAACTAGGCATTGAGTTTATTTTCAGCAGAGACAGCAATAACAAGACAAAATTTAAGACAATAACGCTAAATAGATTACGTAGACAGTGCTACAACTGAAGAAGATAAGTAGATATAATTCAGCTTGATATGATGCCAATGGAGCCTGTCAGCGCGTCTGTACATGAAAAATAACACTTCGGCTTGACCACACAAGATGTTAGACTTTCGATGTTGAGGGTAAGACAACACACACATGTGATGGTGAATAACTGCCATGCACTCTGATTGAACGATAAAGCACACGGACAATATATTTGTGTTGTGACAGCACACACACACACACACACACACACACACACACACACACACACACACACACACACACACATTCAGCTCCGCGCGCTCGCAAGTGAAGTAGAACGAAGGATCACTTGAGTGACCTTCACATCTCGTTAGTAAATCCCTCCAGACCTGCTCTTCGATTGCAGTTGTTGGTTCGTGCCCGACAAAGTACTCCTCCGGCCTCAAATTTCCAGTATGTTCCAGGTGAACCGAAAAGATAGAGGTAAGCGCACAGTAATGAGCAGATTACTTCGCCAACACCTGTCCTTCCGCGACTGCAGCCACACCACAGCTGGCAGACGACATGAAGCGAGGAACCACGCTTGAGCGCTCGTGCTTCTCCTTCAGCCGAAAAAAAAGAACATCAGATTAGACCGCTGTTAAGGTACGACAGCCTGGACCGCCGTCAAAGAGCCCCGATATTTATCGGTCAGAAGAGTGCTTGTGAAAAATTGTTAGTCACCCGCTAACTGCAGTATCTTTGAACTGCCCGAAGAAGTATGTTTACTCCATCGAGTAAAAAACTCCCGCTGGTTTACGATAAGTAAACATTCTTTTATCATGCGTAACTGTCGAGTTTACAGCGTGTAAACACACCTTTTCTCCCATCTAACTACACGTCAGTAGCAAGAAAACTAATGAAGAAACTGAGTGCAATGCAGCTTATACATTATTTGGCGCAAAAAAAAGTCGTTCGTAAAACGATTTTTTTGGGGGGAGAGGGGGAAATCAGCTTTTTATGTAAAGGGCGCGGAAAATATCCTTTCCCTCCCGCCACTTTACCTTCGTCAACCCTCTAAGTAGTCAGATATACATTCCCGAACGGTGTGTTGACTGGGGGAAGTTCGCTGCCCAGCACGGGTATCGAGCCAGTAAGCCTTTGTGTTCAGTGCTCTAACTATTCAGCTCTCCACGTTCCCCACTTGGTGCAAAAGAAAACTTAAAGATCGTTCATGGTCAGCCATCTCTTGCACAAGCGCCGAAAGAAAATTAAAAAATGGCATTATTATCTCAACAACTAGTCTAAGTGGCAGCTAAAGAGGACAAAGTATCATTTGTTCGTTTTGGTAATAAAACAAGGAAGAAAATAAAAAAAAAACTAGAAGAAAATAATAATCTATTTGAGAATGATTGATTTCGTTCTTTAAATCTGATTCCGCAGAAATTCGATACTAATTTGAAAAGAAAATCATTGTAGATCATTGTAATACACAGAGTTACTATATTAATATTATAATCAAAGTCAACATGATAATAATAATAATGTTTGTTTATAGAGCGCCTTCCCCACCAACGAAGATGGAGTCAAAGCAAGACGTCGCACGAACACGAAATGCGTCTTACGAATGTAGTCACCGCCATTCAAATCGAAACTTTCTCGCTCTCTTTCACACACACACACACACAGGCAAGATGTGTGTTGGAGCTGAGATTTGAGCTCATGACATCCGACAGCTTCAGCCACTGTGCCATCAACCGCTCCAAAAACCGGCGTTACACTTTTTTTGTTCTACGTAATTTCACGCTATTCGCCTCAGGTCATCGCGCTGTAATGCCATCATCACTGCGTGTAATATTTATTGATAACATGGACGTTATTATGCATACAAACGTCTTCCTGTAGGAAGGTGAGCGTCGGATAACCACGGACTTGTATTACTGGACTGCTTGCAGACGATTTTTTTTCAATGAAGTAATAGAACGAGGCTGGTTAGGAAGTAGCTTCCGGTTTAGTCACGTTTCATTTTAACTACTAGAACGAGGCTGGTTACGAAATAGCTTTCGGTTTATTCACATTCATTGTTAAGGCTCGCCGAGACTAACAGCGGAGAACTTCGCTAGAGGCTCAGCGTTGGTCTCGGCAGACAGACAGCAATCCACCTATACACATCCGTGGGATAACTGTCCGCGCTATCGCCTCCTGTAGTGACGTCAGTGCCAGGTGACCTTTGACGCACACTATCACCTGACAACACTGCTCCTTCTGTAATGACGAGACTGATGGAGGGCACAGGTAGCAAAAGACCGAAAGACTGTACGATAAACTAAAGTCGCTGCCTGGGTAAGAGGCAACATTATGGACTGAAATATTGTGAGGACGATGCGGACCCTGCACCTTGTTGCGTACGTAATGCGGTTACCCGCAGGTGGTGTCGTTTTAAATCGCGCTAAGTATGCGGAACGGTTATTTGAGGATAGGAGAGAGGGAGAGAAAGGTAGTCTATGACCAGCAGGTGAGGACACGCAGTGTGTAAGAGTATGGACCAGAATTTTTACCTGCTTTTAAACTCTCTCTCTTTCTCTCTCTCACACGCGCGCACACACACACACACACACACACACACACACAGACAGACATACACTCTATATGGGGGTGGGGGTATTTATATCATCTATACTCTTTCCGCCCCTCTACCACGAGTCTGTGTTGACTCCGTGTCAGACTGTTCTTTTGCATTCCAGAAGAGAATGTTTCTTGCGCAAGTGCATGTATATCTATGTTGTGAAGTGGTATGTATGTGTATGTGCGCGCGCGCATGTGTGTGTGTGTGTGTGTGTGTGTGTGTGTGTGTGTGTGTGTGACAGAGCACATCTGCGTGTATGGATATGCCAGCTTGTTTTCATGTGGGGCTGGGCTATCAAGAGGCTTTGATGTTTGTGCAGTTTTGTCCCCTTCTCTTTTCATACTTTTAGTTATAGACGCTAATTACGACGTGCTTCAGGAGTAAAATGAACATTACGCTAATGACCTGACGTTAGCGATCTTGCACTGATATGCCCTCAGCCCGTCTTCAAAGAAGAGTGTCTTATAAGGCTGTAACCCTGCTACCAAAGCAGGACTGCGGCAAGCTCTTCACCTAGACAGACCGCTCTTTGATCTTTCCTGCGCTGCCAGAAGCATGGAATCTTATTTCCATCCGCATTGTCGGGTAGGGTGTTGGGGGGGGGGAGAAGGGGAACGGGGAGAGATGACAGGCTGGCATAGCAGGAAATGACAAAAACTAGGAGGTGTTGCCCGAAAACGTGATAACAAAAGGGCGGCAAGCGATCCGTCATGGCGGAAGTGACGTCAGGTCGAGAAGGCGCGAGACAAGGGCAGCGGTGCCAATTATTCCTGGAGGATGAGAGGCTCCTTTTATGTCGATTCTTGCGGGCGATGGGGCTGGCTCGTGAGCTTTGCGAGGTGCCTGACGCAAATTCTGCACTCAGGACACTAGCACAGAATGCTCGTTCTCTCCTGCGTAAGAATTTTATCGCCGATCTCTTTCCTCTGATCAGCTTCGCCTTTTGTTAGTCTCTCATTTCTCAACGTCACATCGACGCAACGTTATCGTCACTGAACAATTTAAAACTGATTGATGATTATTTGATGATGTGCTGTGATGACAGCTGATAACATACAGCAGAAGACTGAGCATAAATTAAGCAAAGAGTTAGTGGATGTAGGAAAACCAGGAGCATGAGCCGGCTGTTCACGTGTTATCATTAGTTCATTATCTTATCATTATCTCCGTTCGGCTTCAGTGCACGTGTGAGCAGGTCCACTACCTACCCACCCACCCACCACCACCACAGCCCTTCCAGTGCTATTAGTGAAGGTCTTTTACACACTCTTTTCCCCACCTTCGATTCTAACCACCGGCATTTATGTTCGTCGTTAGAAAGAAATGTCTGCATCTGGTATACGCTGATGTGGATTTGTCAGGAATTCTCGGGAAGTGTCAGGAATTTCAAATTTTTGCACATGGGATCGTTTGTAACCTCAAACAAGATCTGGCTCAAGCTGAGAGTGGCAAATGAAATGTTCTTTCTCCTCTCCTCTGTGTGTGTATGTGAACTTATTTTCCATCTACTCTTTTTCTCCCCCATCTGCCTGTCTGTCTGTCTGGTTGGTCTGTCTTGTCTGTCTTTCTGTCCTGTTTGTCTGTCTGTCTGTCTCTGCTCTTAAGCTTCCATATGGTAACAGTAGCGACAGTTTACCACAAACTAAAATTGATCTGCAGGTTATTTTCACGGAACCAAATTCATTGTCGTTCGTCTTCATCATCGCTGTCATCGTCAGGGTGATCGCCGGTAGTTGCATGTCTACGGGCGAGGACAGACAGGCTAAGCTAGTGTCTTGAAAATAAGCCAGGTTCCCATAGTAACAGGACACCAGCTTTCATCAAGACTACAATGTGTTCTCCATTTGAACCCTGTCGGCTGTTACTTTATCCAGCTCGACAACACTTGAAATGATTTACACGCAACTCTGAAACTTCTTTTGTATTTTCTATTTTTTGTGTGCTTTAAGAGAGTATACCACAAAGAGAAACACAGAGAGAAATGGTTCTCCGAAAAGACGTATCTAGAAAATACTTTATAACGAGAGCTCTTATATCTTTTCAGCTTGGGAGCTCCACTGAGGAAAAAAAATGTTTGCTGCTCGTAACTATTTTGAAATTAAGTATAAGGCGCCTCGCTAGGATCTAGGAATAAACATGAACTGGTGATATGACCCTGACGCAAGACAAGCTAAGACTTGCCCTAGGGCTCGTCAAGCAGTTTTTTTTGGGGGGGTCCTGTGCTGCGAACTTCTCCTGTGTCACATATTATAACAGTTCTGTTTGCTGCCTGCCATTATCAGCTTACAAGTTTTAACAAGTTCTTTTTTATTTGTTTTGAACCTTCTTTTTTTTCTCTCTCTCTCTCTTGCTGTGATAGTCATTTGATCTTTTTTTTATTTGTTCTTTTTTCTTTCTTTCTCCCTTTCATCTTTGTATGTTTTTCTTCCTTTTTGTTCATTTTGTATTACTCTTTCTCGTTTCCTTCGTTTCGTGTAAGTGTGGTATCGATCATTTGAGTAATCAGTCTGTCAAACGAAAGTCGTTTTTGTCATCTGTGGACGAGGTAGAAGTTCATATCTAGTGGTAGTGGGTGTCGGGTTTTTGCATTTTCATGAGGTCTCAGTTTCGTAAACACGTAGTGGCGACACAGGATTGGTAATACTCTCCTAAGGCTTTTGTTTTCAACTCGGGAAAAGAAAAAAGATCCACATGCTTAAAACTTAAAAAAAATCTTACTGAGAAATGAAGACAAGGCCCAAATGCTGAGAAACAATAATAGGAAAGTCAGGATGCCTTAAGCGGGATAAGTGTTCTTCGTCATGAGAATTTCAGCATAGCTGCAGGCTCTTCCCCTCTCAGCATCTTCCTCAACATCTTTCCCAGCATCTTTTGTTGATTGTGCTATGCAATGTCGAGTCATTGTGGAACAGTGGTGATATCTTCACCCATGGTGAAAACAAATGGACCAATAGTGATTTTTAACTTGACGGCTGTAGATGGCTTGAGAAAACTTCTCACCGGTCTCTTTCCGTATGTGTGTGGCCATCGTACACATTTATGTAGATCGGTGTGCATGTGCGTGCGCATGTTGTGCGAAAGCGCTCGCGTGTGTGCTGACACATGAGCATGCGCGTGCGATTGGCTGTACATCAGTATACTCTTCTGTTCCTAGCCACTCTTATTCTACTCGCAATGCATTCATGGTATTTCTTTTTGCCAATCTTGGAGGAGTCATTCGGGGATTAGCCCTATAAAACCCCCGAATGTTCCAGAACAAATGAGTCTGCGGTAAGATTAGTGCAGTTTCGTGAGTCATGCAGTTACGATTTTCCAAGTGCCCAGCGGTGTTAAATCTCTTATTTCTCCCATGTTACACCCTCTGGAAGATATTTTGGTAACATAATGATCCTCATAAAGTATTCCTTTGTCCCTTGATCTGACCTACCTGTCTACCCAGTCGGTCATTTTTTGTGGCTGGCTGTTGTCTCCTTGTCTGTCTGCTACGTGGTCTGTCTACTTGCCATTTGTATTTGTCTGCTTGAGAAAATTCTCACAAAAGGAACCTGAGCTTCTTTCAACACGTTCGTGTCAAACTATACTCTTTCATTGCACTTACACTGTCAAAAATTCTGAATATAAACTTTTTAAGAAGAAAAAGAGGTATAAAAATACTTTGTAGATTTCAAGAAAAAAAAACAGAAAAAAAGACGTCTTTGGAACACATCACTATCTAATTAGATTTCGGTTTCATGTTCTGATACACGGCTTGCTGCAAGCGATTAAAATTCGTTCACCTAGATAGCGCTTCCTGTAGAGTCAACTAATTATCACCCTTCTTTACCTCAGCTCCTCTCCCCCTTGTGAGCACTGGGATCAGTTCGTTGCTTAACCAATAAGTCGTCAGTCGTCAGGGTTTTTATCAGCCTTCTCTGGGATTTCTCCCCTTCATCGCTGCACAGTTGGCAGATGGACGCTTTTATTTGCTGTCACGCCCCTTTATTATTTCATTCTTCATATATGAAGAGTTTACTTTATTAGTTTTGTTTTTATTGTTTCTGTTCTTGTTTTTCTTCAACTGTTCTTCAGCAGCGTTCAGAGAGCCCTCTTTGGCATTTCGTAACTTAAAGGTGGAGTGCAATACTTGAAATTCTGAGTAACTTTGCTTTGATATTTCGCGCGGGGGAAATAAAGTACTACCCCACAAGCTTTTGTTCGAGCATAATTAGAGATACTTAAACAAACCCAAATTCTTTGCCGTCAACTAGACAAACGCTGTACACAACTACCCTATCTGTTCTGGAAATAACTTCTTTAGCTCTTCTCTCGCCAGTTACAACAAAAGCATTTATCCCAGGCTTTTAGTGTCAGTTATTTCAGCAGATAAAGGGTGGAGATATTACGTGTGCACATATTTATTTTCCTTTTCTTAAAGACAAGCGGGGTAGGGGGGGAGGCTGTTTAGGAGACTGCACAATAAGTCAAACATTTCCTGTCGACAGCACCGAGACTACAGAAATTAGTCGAGATGGGCGGGTCCAACTTCATCGTTGTAATCACTTATGTGCTATACCCGCGGTGTGCCCGTCGAAAATTAAGTCTGATCACGTCGCGCGGTTGAGACTCGCCACACAGTAGTCACCCTTGTCTCGCCGGATTGTCTTCCCCTCGAAAGACTGTCTGCCTGTTCCTGCTAGAACCTAGCCTACTATGCTAGTCTGGTACTGGCGTGCGCGTGCGCGAGCTCGGTCGCTCCAGAATGTGATGCATGGCTCACTCCCTGGCACTTCCTTCAGCAACGTCACTGCTGCTATTACCTGTTGTCTGGCACTTGTCAACAGTTTCTCTTTTGTTTTCTCCCGTGCCACTTCTACATCATTTTGTTTTTCGTCTTTACCAGTTTTGCATGTCTTAATTAATTAATTAATTAATTAAGTGGAAGAAGTAGCTAAAAAATATGGAGGGGAAATAATGAAATCAACATATCATTTTCAAGTAGGTGCCAGTCAAACATCCAGCCTACCTTCCCCTCTCTTATAGAAAAGTAACCAAACAAAGAAGTGAAACGGACTTAGAGCTACAAGCATACTTCCCTAAATGAATAGAGAAAGGAAGCGACGACGACGACGACGACGACGATGATGATGATGATGATGATGATGGAAGTAGAATGGAGCGAAATATCATTTCCGGTCTCGTGTGGCGTGCACGGCTTGTAGGCTACGCCAAGACGTCAAATGAACTCAACAGACACGTGCCCCCGCCTATCTCAAGTGAAGCAAGCGATAAAAGTGGGTGGTTTTTACCTCTAATAACCGATGCTATCGCCTCTCCAGCCTTACGTCATCCCCGTGATGTGAGCTGCGTCTATCTCTCGACACATCTACCCCAGTTCCAGACAGTACCCGTCGTGAAAGATGACGTGCAGGCAGCACCCCAGAAGAGAACGGTCAACGCTGGCATTTACTGCCCAACCGGGGAAATTGCTTTCGGAAACGCGATAGCAGCTACTGGCGTCAAGATCAATGAGTTCGCATTTTACTTCTGCAGCGCCTTCTACCCGCTTTCAAAACACCCGTCGCAGTAATTTGTCTGAGGTGTGTCAAGCTAACCTCACCGACAGGAGGTTTTCGCCGGCAGGAAGATGAAAAGGTCGCCGTGCTTTTCTCTACTTTTTCTGTCTTCAGTTGGTTGTTTTGTTCAGATTTTTTGCTTTCTTGTTCTTTCTCAAGCAGGCATTCAATCAACCTCATTCCGTTTATTTCTGTTATCGTATTTATATACCTTTTTTCTTCTTCTATCATTCCTTCTCCCCGTTCTCTTCCCTCTCCCTCTAAACAAATGCGATCTCAACATTTTCTCAACATAAGTGAATTTATCAGAAAGCCACGCCAGTAGGCAAAATTTCATGAGAAATGGCACCCTTTTTCGAGAAAAAAAACTCATTTTATTGCTAGTCAGTAAAGAGAGCTACAACGTGCTTCACAATAGACTTAGAGAGGTTTTATATTATGTATGTATGCGCACACACAAACACACAACGACGGAGAGAATCACTTAAATAATGTGTAATGACATAAAGGCTGCCTGAAGAGCTATGACATGCACATTTAAGAATTTAATATAGCTTGCTTTTCTTGGAGACTTGAAAGCAGTCTTATAGCTGACAATACATCATTGAGTATGCCGATGAGATGACAGTAATCCAGTCTGATACTTGTCCTCAGTTTTTAGTGCGGGATAGTATAATACTATAACCTCTCTTTCCAAATATCGAGAGTAAAAGTGGAACATAAAAATGCATTAATATTAAAACACTAGGGGTAGGGGTAAAAAGATTTTCTAACACAGGGTAAATCCAGTCCTCCCAGATTTTGTGAAAGTAATATCTTGCCCCGAACTCTACCTCATTATTAGAAAAAAAACCCGATGATTTTAAAAAGCAAATCGTCATATTCACTGCGGTGCACGAATTTACCGGCAAGATATGAAACAGCAATGTTTCGCTGACAAGCAAGGCTGAGATAGATAGTATTACCACTTAAAAAAAAGGTTAGCTCTCTAATTATGTATGCAATGTTTCATTGACAAGCAAGGCCAAACTAGATATTATTACCACTTACGAAACTAACTCTCTAATGAGGTGTGACAGCGGATTTCGCTAACAACACACGGCAAAAATAAAAAGCAAAACCAAAAACAAAAACAAATTCGTTGACGTGAAAAGAATGCCAGACATTATTACACTTAAGAAAAAAACAACTGCCATACAGCGCTTCCGCTCGTACTGTCTGGTTCGCTTCCTCTGTTAGCCCAAAAAAGAAAAAAAAAAAAGAAAACGAGGAAATTTACGCATCATTGTGTGTTATAAATAAAGTTGTAGCAAAGCAAATGTTTTGCTCGTTATTCTGCAGAGCTGAAGATTTTTTTAAAAAGAAAAACTCACTGAAATTTTCGAAAACTACAGCTGCCAAGCACCAAGGTTACCCCCCCCCCTTCACAACGTAGTCTTTCAGCTCTTTCTTCTTCTTCAAGTTTATGACAATAGATGCGGACATTGGTAACATTTCGTTAGTCTGATTTATGACTAGGCTTGCCACTTTTCGTAACGCAGACAATTTCACACAAGGTTAAAAAAAGAAACTGAGAATCGGTTTGATGCTGGGAATCTGTTGGCATGGTTTTGCATGCCGCAAGAAACACCAACATGGCGACGGCAGACAGGTCGTCTGCAATATAATTGCTTGTTATGCTCCCTACAAGAGTTTGCGAACATCACTGTCTAGCCATCTATCTATTGGTTCGTTTCTTTCCCATATATCACCTTCCTGGTTTGGGAGGGAAAACCCCGTGATTTTTTTTTTTTTTATCTCGATCCTTCTGGGTAGGACATTATTGTCTGCAGAGTTCCGAGTGCACGTCTTGCACTGCAGACAAATTTTGGCTCAAAACAACTCTATGATACTTTTTTTCTTCTGTTTTCTTTTGTTTAATTTCTTGTCTTCAGCAGATAATCACCTTTACGAGATGAGACTCAGAAGACACAAGGGAGACGGTTCCAGGCAAGGAATCCCAGGGTTAGATTTGCGGTGCATTGAATTATATGTGTTTAGATAAGCGCCCCTGACAATTGTCACTTCATTCCCCTTTGAAGCTGAAACATGATGAAGAAGACTCGGTGACCTGTGCTGATCTTTGGGGTTTTCATTCAAGTTTAAACAAGCCTCAATTTCAAAATGCCAAACGGAAATCAGCGGGTAATGGCGTCTTCGCTCCGTGTCAGCAAGCGACTTGTGCAAGGCTTATGTGAGGCTTATGAAAGGCTGAGTGGATCATAATAGCTAAAATCCAACTTAGAGCCGAGGACATGATTTGATTTATCTTGGTCATTTAAATGGGCAGAACCCATCTTTAAAAAAAAATGAATTTCACGATGTCGGATACGAAGTGAGGAAGAAGACAAATTCTGCTTTTATGCAAACGATGTTTGGTAAAAGGAACCTTAGAGAAGCCTCTCCACGAAGGAACATTTCTTTTCAAGTGTATAGGCACCATAGAAACTGACGGGAAAAATTAAACTGTACTGGAAGACATATGCGAGAAGACACTTAGAAGAGGTTAGCTTCCGGGTGGTGAAGTACGGGAAAGAAATATGCTTCTTGTTATTATGAATAAAAAAACATTTACACAAGACGCCTTTTTAAAGAATATAAATCCTTAAAAAATGACAGAAAGATAATAATTATGGTCTGCGAGACAATGAACGATTTCTGCAACCATAGTATGGGAGGTGCGATTGGAGAGGGAAAGTAAGCAAGAAAGATAACTCCTATAACATGCCGAAAGGGAGTGGAGAAATAGAAAGGTGCACTCACACGAAAAAAAAGCTCAATCTTTGTCAACATGCGCATGATTCGCCGTGTTGATCTTGGCCCTCTGCCCACGTTACATCGGAAGCTTCACACGCAAGGAATTGAACCTGACGACGTCCTTAACTCTCACCCTCTCCGGGGTCACTGAGAAAACTGCACGTGAAGCCCACAGGCGGAAGTGTATGCTAAGAGTTATTACACAGATGTTCAAGCGCCAGTCGCAATCATTATTTTTTCAAGCGTCTTGGAAAACAACCCGAAGACTCCCCAGCTCGGAAGAGAAGCCGTTACTGGCGGTAAAACCACCTGCAGGCAGAAGCCTGTTCCACCCGGAAATTTGGAGTTTATGCATTGCAGATGTTGTGCATTTTAGATTCAGCAAAAGCTTCGGAAACATTGATGAAGGGTGCTTGTTTTTCGTGTGTCTCATGAACGGGGAGGTGGACAGCAGAGTGGTCAGAGGACTGATGTTCGAAGCTGGAAGCAATATGTAGCGCGACTGCTAGTTCGATACTCGCAATGAACTTCCCAAGTCGATCTGCTATTGAATAAGTACCTGAGGTTGGGGGATATACACCAGTGAAGAAGAGGAGATTGCCACCGCCCTAAAAAATTTCTGGGTCCGAGGAAAACGTACTAACACCTCGCACACCTGTGACCAAAAGGTTAGGAGACAATCTTTACCTTACCAAACCTCACAAACGGCGCAGAAAGGATTTGGGAGGAAAAGTAACATTTAAGTTCACATTAGACAAGCAACAATAAATAAAAAGAAGTTCAAACGGGGAGCCTGGTGGTTAGTGGTATCAGCTGTGGAGAAAACGTTCGCAGACTCAAGCCCTCCCCAGATCTGTGGCTGAACTATTCCTTCCTTGGCCACCCAGCACCTGTCCAGCAAAAATAAGTACTTGATTTCTCATGGAAGGTAAAAGATGTGTGGGTTGTTGTAATCGCGTTGAAATCACGTTCACCGCCATTAAGACCATTAAGCTATGAGACTCTCTTCTTGTAATAATAGAATCCAGACCATTCCAGGACAAGAGACACCAGCTTTTAAATAAGGTGTGGTGTGGTTGATTCTGCAAAGCTCTATTAACTTCTAGAGAGTACTGATCTGATGTTCTAAAGAAAGTCACACATCAGTGCAGACACTAAGGTTTCTCACAGTCTTATAAATGGAGACCATTTCACCAGCGAGCTTTAGTGAAGTAGTGGTAGACACAGACTTTAGTTCATGATCAGAGTCGGCGTAAAACTCTTATCATGAACAGAGGGACCACGGTCAACCTGATAAGTCTAATAAATTTTGTCACACAGCGCTGGAGATGTCAAAAGTGACACGCTGTGGTCCAACGTACCAAAGGCAGCTGACGCAACCAGAATAGACAAACCTGAACTATGACCCTAGTCACAAAAAGACAGCAACCTATTGACTTCATGTACAAGGGCAGTTTTAATGGTTCAAGTAAAGTGTGACTTGAATAGAATTGGTAGTAAACATTATTTTCGCTCACATTTTCTGACAATAGACCAAGATTTCAGCCATTAACATCACTGAGTTCGTGGATTCAATTTAATAGCGAAGTGACAACGTCATGTTTAAAAGACTGGGGAACAAATCCAGGTGAAAAGGACTGGTCAAGACCTCCTTAATTTCTGTCATTCTTGTAATGGAAATATATAAATATATCTGGTAACTGCTTTGGAAAACACTACCAGGTATTTTCTTAATCACCATCCAGCCCTGAGGATATAGCTTTATATTATTTTATACCAGGGATTCTCTGCTACTGCTTTATGACTACTGTCCCAGGGGTAAAATAATATCCATGGGACGCGGACACCGCAATGTGACTACAAAGACAAGTCGCTTGCCCTTGACTTCCCCAGGTTGTTCCGGGCGACGACTTACCCTCGATTCGAAGCTATGCTGTGAAAGGTGTCACGTACTAATACCTCACCAGCTCTCGGTGGCGATACAAACACTTTTAGCATTTCTATACTGTATAAGAATCCGTGCCAAAGTTTTAGTTTTAATTTCTGCGAGGCAGCATGATACTAAAGTGGGGTTGGAGGGAAATTCGGCAATAAAGATGAAGTTCGACCAGTTCCGACTCGATGGCGTGAAATACAACAGGGAGGGGAGGGGTGGGGGATCTGGTGACCTAATGTGATGACCCGAGCTCATGCACAGACGAAAAGGTAGGATCCGATCTTGTCATCATATCCTTCGTTTTTTGTCAAACTTAAATAGTTCAGTTTGTTTAGTTTGACATGAGGAAAGATCTACTGATAAGTACATCAGGTGGTGTAGGCTGCACACAAGTGCACGTGCCTTCTGCAGCTGTCGAGCTGAGTGGCCGCTATACGAACTGTTCCAGCTCATTGGGCTGGACGGGGGGTGGACTGGTGGGAGGGAAAGGTTATCTTCCTGTTAACTTTACACCCGTAAACACCAGTCATCGAGGTAGTCCATTCCTGCGTTGTCAATGTCCATAACGCTACGAAATCTTTCGGTGTGTGGTTGTGTGTATATTTGAAGAGAGAGAAGGGAGGGTGAAGTATGGTGTGTGGGGCGGGGGAGTGGTGGTTGTCAAGGCACAAGCAATCGTTAGCAATAATTGAAAACAAAAGTTTTACTTACCACAGGCGCGGCAGACATGGCAAGGAAAAGAACGACAACTGAAGCTGGTAGTCCGGACATCTGGCAGATAAAAGCAAGCAGGAGAGAGAGAGAGAGTGAGAGAGGAGAGAGCACACAGCGAAACGGTGAAAACTCCCCGAGAACTTTCCGCCCCTTCTTCACCGGAGAGCGGCGTTACTACAACTGTTGGCAACCATGCTAGACGGCAAGGAGTTATTCGGACTGTGCGCCGTGCGTAGACGGGTGAGAAAGTCCAGTGGCAGCGTATTTGTCAACCAATGGGTGAAGAGCGATTTCTCACGTGACCCAGTCCGGCGCAGTCAAAACACTAGGAATGAGTGAAGGGGGGGGGGGAGAGAGAGAGAGAAGAAGGTTGATGACAGACTGCAGCAGACCGCCACCAGCCGACCACCTCCCTTCGCTTCAGCACCTACCCTCCCCCCACCCCCGACCGCCTAACCGCCAGTTCCTCTTTCATACCACCACCCTTCCTCCACCCACGAATCCTCTCAACTGTACCCACCGCCAACTGACGCGTGCCTGCTATCAATGAAGACTTTAACTTCGCGCCTTCTCTCCTAGGAGGTAGGGTCTGGGAGAAGGCGCACAGATCCATTCATTATACTCTTTTTCCAGGCTTCTTCCGTATATCGCGCTTGTTTATTCAAGGTATGGAGTCACTGTCTGGCCGGCAAGCCTCCCTCCTTAGCTCCTCCACCCCACCTCTCCCTCCTACCTTGACTATTTGATTATTTTAATGCTATAGCTCAATTGCGTCATACACTCGTATTGAATGAGCTAGCCCGTGTATATATTAACTTCACAAAAATATAAAAATGCTAACACACACACGCACACACACAAACACAAACACACGTACGCACATACACATGCTCGAACATAACTTTTGCAAGCATACCTGTGCCTAATCTACCCCTCCGCAGCATCACTTTGATCATGTATCTCCACATTTTCTGATTGAACTTGCAGGACTCAAGCACTAGCATATATGTTGGTGGTGCTGCCAGTCGCGACTCGTCTATTGTTGGCGCCAAGCGAGTCCAGCAAACAACCTCTCAAGATAGACAGGCCCCCTGAGGCAGTCAACATTCTACAATACAGCGGCGAGCTTTCAGCCAAACAAACCGCTCTACCCGTTTTGATTTCGCACACCTGGCCGGCGCATGCAAAAGGTGTCTGCTGCGCATATCACCTAAGAAAGAATTCTGTCAACCCGACACACGTCAGACCCAGACTTACCCGTGACTAACGACCAGGATGCTCTTGACGCATTTCAGGTTAGTTCAAGGTCAGTCCTACTTAATTTCCTGTCAGTTTGTTCTCTTTAGCCACCATCCCCCCTTCTCTCTCTCTCTCTCTTACTCTCCATCTGACCGATTGTTTGTCTACGTTGTCGTCACTGCTGGGTATAGATTTATTAGTGTTCTTTTGTGTCCGTTACATTGTTCAGAAAATAGATTACAGGGTGCGACATTTTTAGTGTTCAGTGCACACGTACTCTTACAGGACATTTTTGGCGAGGACACTGAGTTCACTGCCTGACGAGAAACTTTCTATATTATAATTTTATTGTGAACACAGCGTAGCATTTGCCCCCCAAAAAACCAACCAACCAACCAACCAACCAATCAACAAAACAACCAACCAAACAACCAACCAACCAAACAAACAAACAAACAAACAAACAAACAAACAAACAAACAAACAAACCTATGCGTGCTTAAATTAAAACTTAGCACCATTTTAGTACATATTTAGAGACAAAAATCTATCAGACTCTTATTGCAAAAGCATTCTTTAAAACAAACCAATTTTTCTCTCAGAGTACAAAGAATACTTTAGCGATTAACGTAATTAGCTCCTGAAAATTTCCAGTATCGGAACAATCTTACAAAAATAATGACCCTTTAATACATGTGTAGTAGCACTCAAAACTTTATGTTTAGTCAACTTTCAAATCATATATATTTCTTTCTCCATTTATTTTAGTATTTATAACAAGCAGCTGGGTTTTTTTTTTAATCGTTTCAACCGAAAATTGCACATGTGTGGGTTGTGAGTCTCAGTTTTCGCGATGAACTGATAGAGAGTGGCTGGAGTTATCCTTAACGAGCAAGGTTGAATTTTGCAAACTCCTGAGGTCGCAAACTTCTATGATTTAGTAAGTCTGTGCTGAAGACTCTCTCACTTTCTAATCGACCGAAAAGTCTCGCTGGTTCTCGCGAATCGTCAGGTAGATCGGTGGGACCCGGTATCTCGCCGACAACATTGCAGGAAGCCCTGATTTAATAATCTCTATCGAAGAAGTGTATAAGGGAACCTCCCACGAAAATCAGGCCTGCCATGTAGTTAATTATTGCCTTCTTGTCATCGGCCCCATTACGTTATCGCGGACGCTTCCTGCACAACGGAAAATGATGCAACGTTGGCAAGGGTGACCATACACTAGGGAAATAACACGGAGGATAATTGTTTTTTTTAAATTATACGCGTGAAGACGCGTAGCATCTACACAGCAAATTGTCCCCAACTGAAGCCAAAGTACCTTTAACAGACTTCAGCAATTCAGCTGCTGCAAGGAAGATATCAAGCATGAAAGGATGTAACCCTTACGTATTGTTTTTGTCTGTAACAATATTGTCATCCATACGTATAACAGTTGTGATAAAAGTTCCGCTTGCTGTTTGCAGTGCACTATACTGGCTTATCGTTCCACAAGTTATTTAGTCCATTCACAACAACTATCATTGTGTCTGATTTTGCGTTTTTCTATGGGTATGGCGATTTTACGTCCTTTAAACTCTGTTTTTATTGTTATTATCTATGATATTATTAAATAACATTATATATAATAATTACTATTATACATTATTATTACTATGTGGCAACTAGGAGCTTTTAGCAGTGCATTGCTGCTGTATGCTCTATATGCACCCTGAAGGATAAGCAATCCCCAGAGCTTAATGAAGCTGCATAGTCTTCAAACCACGTCCGGAAGACATTTTGCATCGCTCATCGCTACACTTGTAGCTGTCAGTCACAAGACTTGAGCGCTGTGTAAATTCCGCTAGCACCCTGCATATATTATTTATGAAAGTCATACCAACTTTGGAACTTCTAGACAAATAATCGTTTGCTCACACCGGGACGACCTGCGTGAGTGAGCTAGATTGCCGTCATCTTCTTTCCGCTTTTCACAAGTAATATATTTCATGTTTTGCAGCCTCCTCCGCCCGCATGTAAGTAGGCGAAAAACACAAAAATGTGCTTATTGATGGTAGGGTACATGAAGATGTCTGCGGAGCACTGCACCATTTTGATGTTTTCTCGGTCTGAGCTGTTCTCCAGAAGAAGCGCTGCGACAGTCAAGATCAGATTAAGAACCGAGTTAATGAACTACGACATGAACATCCGGCATGGGTGTTTTTCAAACGAGGCTCACATAAACATGTTTGTTGGCTATATTTAGTTTAGGAATTTTAGCAATGTTTCAAATATATTTAGCAATTTAATACATTTTATTGTCTCTGTTTCCTCTACAAATAAGTTTTTTAACCACTGCCATCATCATCATCATCATCATCATCATCATCATCATCATCATCATCATCATCATCATTTTCTCTCCATTTTCTCTCCATTTTCCTTCCATTTTTTTCTTTTTCTGTTTTCGATCCTGGTTTGTGTGGGTGGGATTGGATGTGCGTGTGTGACAGGGAAGGTGAAGCAAACAGGTTTCTATATTACAGAATGTGAACCGAAACTAAAATTAACATTTTTGTAAGTCGTTGAGATTAAAAACAGAGTCTCGGTTGTAAAATCTTTCTTTAAAAAAGACATAATCTTCATGACGTTGAAATGTATATCAGCTTCAGGTTCCTAAGAAATGTTTACCTTTTCGCAGAAGCTAACTTTAAAGAGAGAGAGAGAGAGATAAGGAAGTAGATATAGACATGGTGCGTGGGTGTGTTCGTGCATGTACGCATTTTGTCTATAAATAATATAAATCTTGTAAACGAGGACTAATCATTACTTAAGGATTTCTTTTGATTACGTCGGACAGTACTGCCCCCTTTTATCTGTGTGTGTTTTTCTCTGTGCTTCTCTTTCTCTCCCCCCTCTCTCTCTCTCTCTCACACACACACACACACACACACACACACACACACACACACACACACACGTGCCGTCTGTGACCTCTTCTCCATTCCACAGCGCTCACTCCTCATCTGCAGTTAATGTCTAAAAGGTCAACTCTGTTCCATCCTCGCGGCATCTGCCGCCGATTCCAGACTCTTCCCGACCTAATTTATACAGGCCGCACATCAAAAGCGGGCATTAAGTCTCCGGGCCATACTAACAGGACATTATCAGGCCTCTGTGTGACAGCTCTGTCAGCAGTCAGGCTAGTTTGATGAGTAACATGAGGAGAGAGGTCTGAAACAACAAATTCCTTTTTGGGAGTGTTAGGGGGGGGGGTGTTGTGGGGTCGGGTGCTCGTACCTACCTGCTCCACCTGCTTTGGCTCCGTTGGTCCAAAATATATTTTGTGATTTGAGATCGATCTCTTCTGAACTGACTGTCAACCCTAAAAGGTAAAAAAAACTTGCCCTATGTAAAATTAAGGTCGTTGCTGAAATTGTTATTGGGTGTTTTACAAACGTTTTTTTTTTAAAAAGGATTCGTGAAATTCCTGGACTCTTTACTTCTATTCCATTTTCGCCGTGTTCTATGTGAAATATATATTATTACCTGACCATCGGAGTGAGTACAAGTGCAGTGTATTCTTCTTGACGAGTCATTGCTAAATACCCAGTGTATGTCATATGAGTTGTCAGCTAGCACTTTCAGATAACATCAAGATGTTAGCCTCTCACTGCCGCTGGTCCTATTGTCCCACAGCTTAATAAGTATTCCCCTGCCGATTATAAAAAATGTACCGACATATGGAGCTAAAACACTCTACTGTGAATTTAGGTAGACAAATGAGATCAACTTAAAGGACTACTGGGATGCATCATTTTTTTTATTGCAAGATACCATTTCCCGAAATCTGGCAAGATACCTACCCCTTCGGTTCTCGAGAT